>JAUTYZ010120642.1:0-10280 GCA_032273725.1 Panulirus interruptus
AGTTTAGATATGTTTCTGTATTATAGTGCTACAAAATTACAGAACAGAAATAGTAAGTGTAGTGATATTTTGACTTTTCAAATATTTTGACTCATATTTTTTACAGGTACATTGAACTAGTAGAAACCATGCAGCCTGATTGGTATGAGGCCTTGAGTGATGCAGATACAGATGGTAATTCATCCAATAAGAGAGTATCAAAATCATTATCAAAGTCCACAGTATATATCAGCCAGTGTGTAAATCTTCATAAGAACTCCCAGGTACTGTTATAATATTATTCCTTGTTCTTCTCATGTTAATTTTCTCATATTTCCTCAACTTTTTGACTTTTCCTTATATGGAGGATGAATTTTCCCAGAGATGTGAGAGCAGTCAGTCAGAATGCTAGGAAGACTTGTGTTCCAGTGGAGAATTAATGAGAAACTACCAGACAGCTACACAGTGAAACTCTTCTATCTTGACTAATTTTCTGTGCATCAATAATCTAGCCACCTTGTCTGCAAGCATAGTTTCCCATAGATTTGTCTTTGGTCTAAGGATCAGTCACTTATATTTTTGTTACCATTCTTTTCAAACATTCAAACTCATTTTTTTTTTTATTTTTTAGCCACAGTCATTTATATTTTTATTACAATTTTTTTCAACCGTTCACTTTTTTTTTTGGCTGTCACTTATATTTTTGTTACCATTTTTTCAACCATTCAGACTCATTTCTGCAGATTTATAATTCTGTGTAATGGTGGCATTTGGTTTAGTTAGCCATATTTATGCATTTTAGGTAATGAACTAATTCTATGGAAGTTTCATTTTCCACATTATCTCAAACTCAAATGCCCCATGAGGTATGCAGTAGTATAGAAGTGAGGGAAATGTTGCTGTAACTCCTATCAGATTAAACTAGGGATACACAGACTTCAAGCTGATTACCAATTTGTTTAACTAGATTAACAGAAGTGATACCATAAGTGCAATGTATCCTAGCTATTATTCCATGGTTGGTTCAGCTAGCTTATCAGTTTCTTAAAATTCTTGTTGATGTTGTTGTCCAAAGAATCCTCCTTGGATTGTACGGCAAACAGCTTCCCTATCTTATCTTCTATCATACTTTTAACAGAAAAAAATATTTCTTTATCAGAACCACTTTTCCAACCTATCATGTTGAAGATTTTTCTCTAATTACATATTAGAAATATTGACTCACGGTTTCTTCTTAATTGCAGGGACTACAAGGCTCAGCATTGTTTGCTCCTCTTTTAGGAGGCCACAGTGAAAAAGACCGAACAAGCTGGTCAAAATCCCTGACAGAGGGAATGGTAGACAACTCTCTTATTTCAGGTTACATGCTTCTTGGTCTTCACAACAACGGTCCGGCAGCTGAGAAACTCGAACCTAAACTTGTACATAACCTTGTCAAGGCATCATTGGTAAGTCGAGCAAGAGAGTTTCATTCTTACGGAGATTACTTTTAACGAGGGTGTAAGCAGAGTCAAGAGCCCCCATATTGTGTTGCTCCGAGAAAATTTACCATTCTTGCTTGCTCACATGTTCACAGTTTCTTCGTGTAAATTTGGTCTGGGAATTTGAATATGGTTCTTGATACTGTAGGCATATCAGGTTTTCTCTTTTCTATTATTGATTAAGAGTTCACAGTTTTCAGTGGAAGTCTGTAATGTTGTTACTGTTGTGACCCACTGATGCAGCATCTGTATTTTTCTTTTGTTTCCCTCATGTTGTAAAAAACTTTGAGCCAGATCTGAAAAAAATGTGAATACTATATATTCTGGTTTCCACACAATGGAAGGTATGACATGTTTTCTTTTTAATCTTTGAGTTTGATATAGGTTTCATTTATTTTTTTGCATTTTTCCTTATTCTTTATTACCATTCTTACCGTCAGGAACAGACAAACAACAGTCTCATTTGCCACATCAGGTCACTAGCTTTCATGCCTAATATATTGAAATCACAAACTGTCATTCACACCAAGTCTCACAGATTACCCGGACCACCTCTTATGCCCAGCTAGATTCATACTTTGACTCACTTCAGTCCTCATAGTTCCAACTGCTGCCAGTACTGAAAAAGCCTGGCTTCAAGGTCCTTCCCCTAAAAACTCAAACTGTGTCACCCATTTACTAAACCCTGTTATCTTCCTTTTGTTTAGACTTTCACTCTCCATCTTTCAAGCACTCTCCTAAACTCTGTCACCAGCTGTAAGAGTTTCTCTCTGGAATCTGCCACCAGAGCTGTGTAATTGATTTACCTCCCATAACTTCGATCTTCAGCTTACTGCAGATGTGCTAGTAACTCCAAGAACCTTGCATTTACCTCTCTCACCACTCCATCCATAAACGTAATGAACAAGTGTGGTGACAATATTATGGATAAATATTTTCAGTGGTTCTAATCAAAGTCTCACTGCAAACATAAAATGCAGCGTGGCCCAAAACATTATCTTATCAGGGTTTATTCCAAAATCCAAACCTTAACCTTGAATTCTTTCATATTTTTTCATTTTACCTTTTGCATGAGTCTTTTGGAGTTTTTATGATTGGGTTTCAGCATGTCTGCAAAGTGTAGTTTCCTTAAGTCATACTCAGTAACAGTACCAAAAGAAAGGTTATCTGAGTTACTTATGTGTTTCTTAAAGCAATTGTGGTGGTGATGTTCTTTATTTTTGTTCTAGTATTTGAGTGTTCATAACTATGTAATGTATCTGAGATATACTACTGGAAGAGTTCTGGAGGGAGAGAAATGGGGGAAGAATGCGTGGAATGGTGTATGCGAGGGAGGAATGTAAAGACAGAGATAAGTGGAGACTCTTTTGCCGTGGCCATCCCCTTGATGGGAGCTCGTGGAGGGAACAGGCATTAGAGATATAGATAGATAGATTCTCTTTCTTCTAACTTAACATATGGGAAGCTTCTTTTTATATGGGTAAATGTTAAGTTATCCCAAGGGACTGGGGAAAAGAGTAATACCATTATAAATTATCTTCAGTGCACCAGAAAAGGCAACTAAGAATGGCAGGAGAAGGGGCTGTATTATCACTCTCTCAAAGCAACAAAAGAAGGAGCTAAGTGAGGATTTATCTTCAAGGGCTCAGTTCCTGATTTTACCTTGCTAAGATGGGAAAGGCAAGCACATATAAAAGAAAAGGAAAGAAAATGATTAGTTGCAAGCACTGTAAAAGTGGTTCATTTGCTTGCATGGTATTATATTTATTTTTCGGTTATGTTTTTAGTGTAATTTATGTATGAACTACCCTCAAGGTATTCCTTTTGGATAATTTACTGGTTTGTTTTTGTTTATTGATTGTTTGTAAGTACAGTTTTTATATTATATTCAGGATCCCCTCTCTCAAGAACTACCAAGGCAGGCAGCCGGGATGTGGAATCCACTTACTGTTCTCAAGTTAGCTGAACTTGGAGTGGACCTTTTTGATTCCACATTTCCATTTCTTGTAACAGAAAGAAGAGGAGCTCTCACTTTCCCTTTTGATTTAAACAGGTATGTATTCATTTCTCTTTTTTACTAATTTACTTCCTTATAATGGTAAGAACAGCAATATTCAGATCCATGTGGGGATGAAAATGTGGAGGTTCATGTTCCTAGAATGCAGACAGGAGAGAATTTTGCATCAACATATAAGAGAAGTCACTAGGGTAAGAGAGGTACATATACCACCTATACTGGATTTAGTCTGTATGCACAGTATTCTTGAAATTGAAAACATTGCTTATGGATTTGTGCTTGGAAAGAGTGGTTCTGGACTTATCATATACACCCTCACTTTTCACACAGACTTTTGTTCATCTCTTTTCCAAGTAGCATTTATTCACCCTTAGCTTTTTAGTCATCCTTCTCATGAGATCTGTATTTGCTTCTCTTTTATTCATGTTCACCATATTTTCTACTTTTATATTCAAGACTTTATATTTTACACATTTTTCCTTCCTTTCATGTTGATTATCTGTGGGGTTCATCTTCTTTCACACTCCCTTCTTCATTTCAACTGTGGTAAATCTTCATTCCTTCATTCTCCTTTTCTGTTGTACTCTTAATGGCTGGTTAGCATGGGACCAGAAGAATTTTAATTTTTCTTTTTCGTTATATGTAGTATTATGCAAATATTGCACTCACTTTTGATTTCACTTTGAAAATATTATCTGAATACTTTAGAATGGAAAACTAAACACTGTTCCTATTTGTGAGAAAATGCTTATTTACCTGTGTTTTGTGATGAAGTGCTCGTTGTCCCCTATGTCGTCCTTGCTGACTGTCTAAAACCATCAAGTTATCTATTTATAGTTATCCCAAAACTCCTTTTTTGATTAGCATATGCTTAAATGCAATATATCTTCTATCTTTATTGTTCCACCATCTCTTCATCATTCAAATCAGGATAGTGGATGCTAAATCTTCCCAAATATTTGACTGCTGACCATCCTACATCTTCTAAGTGATGAGGACCCAGCAGTGATGCTTTAAACAGTTTCTAAAGAACTTTACATGTTGCTTCTTAACAAATCTTCTCTATTGCAAGAAAAACTGCCTATATGGAGATGATTGCTGTCTAGTTAAAGTTACTGCCTCATGTTTTTGCTGTTCTCAGTATTGAAAAGAAGCTGTGTATTCAGTGATTTAATTTGCATAAATTATTTGCATAATGTTTAGACTTGCATATTCTGCACTTGTAGCATGTATAAAGTGAAAATAGAGCATTCAGCTTGGAAGTCATATTTTAGACAGAAAATGAGAATGACATGAAGATGAATGTCATGCATATTCTTTATAAACAAAGGCATTTATTGGATACTTTGCAGGCAAGAGACAGATGGGACATGCCTCAGAAAAGAAGTTTTAGAACACCAGAACAAGAAATTAAAGGTATCTGGAGATACCCCAAAACCACAGGTTGAGGAGAATGATAAGAAGGATGACAAGGAAAATAATCCATTTGAAGAGGAGCATCAAACAAACCCATATGAAATATCATTAAAAGATAAAAAGTATGCAAATACTACTTCTCTTTCATATTTTATTTGAAGACATTATGAAAGATACAGGTTAATATGTAATATTGAGAAGTTGAAGGTAAGTGAATAGTGAAACCCTTGTTGATGAAGAACAAAACAAGTTTGGGAGGAAAAGAGGGTGTATAGACCAGATTTTTGCACTTACTCAGGTAGCAGAAAAAGCTTTGGAGAAAAGGATGCATGGAGCAATTATATATTTAGAAAAAGTTTATGATAAAGTGAGCAAGAGAGCACTTTGAGAAGTTCTGACTCCATATGGTATGAGGATTATAAGTAGGTCGAGGAGATACAGTACAGTAGAAGGTACAAGGAATGGTAGACTGCAGAAGAGATGGAGAGCTGTGTAAGATTTTATTTGGGCCTGGGGACTGGGGATGTTTTAGATCATTATGCTAGAGGAATTATTATAAATTAAATGCAATGTAAGAATTTTGTGCATGAAAGTAATGTGAATGGAGACATTGGTCTCACTTGACAAAACAACTTTTAGCGTGCAAAGTGAAAACGTAGGGAGCGTTTAACAAGTCTAGACATCCATGTTTCACTTAGATATACTGGGTATAGGTTGAGTATGTCAGTGGATACTTGTTCATCTTCAGAAATTAGTCTTTTTAATCAAAACTTTTTCTTTCAGTAATGTGTCACTGATGAAGCCACTGGTCGAGGGATGTGACTGTTATACGTGCAAGAATTTTAGTCGAGCTTATATACATCACCTGATAAATGTTAATGAACTGCTTGCGCCAGTCTTGCTGATGATGTACGTGGGTTTTTCACCTATTGTTTTTCAGTATCTCTAAATTATTTGAAGGGTGTCTTCTAGCTTCTGTATAACATCATGCACCCTTCATTGTCTCTTTCTGCACTCTTCATTTAGTTTGTGGACAAATGACAGTTATTTATAGGATTATGTATGTTATTCTTGTTATTTGACCTAGTGGAAATTATATTAATTATATACTTAGATATTCACTGCACTTTTATGCAAAGCAATATGTGCAATGTTACCAGTATCAAAAGCTTAAGCTTCAAGGATGGAGTTGAAATGATAGAAGATCCATTGCAAGGAGTGAAATAGGCAGATGTTTTCATTGATCTTTAACAATATCTATCCCTTTGACAATTTTTGCTTTTCTGTAAAGGCTACAACTGGATATCCCACTGCGGAATTCTCTAATTATAAACTTCATATTCCTTTCCAATGCCTAAGTACAGAACAAATCTTCCAGATCAGTCTTAGTCACACAAAAAGACTTGTGTAGAAGTTCCAATAGACTAACCGGTCATCACACTTGTGTTGAGAATGTTCAGGAGATTGGACTCCTTGAGTTTAAAACTTCCTCCCCATACAGTACACATAGGTAATTACACTACATCTACCTCAACTGTGGTTTACCTTTCTTCGGACAACCACTTTACTGAAACTATATCTATGTTGTTCATCTCGCTGAGAACAGAAACACACATGCTGTTTATTTGTTTTGTAAAATTAGATTAACCCTTTCCCTGTGCAGCTACAGAACATACACACACAAAAAAGTTTGAATTTGGCAAAGTAACCTTTAGAATACATAATACATACCAAAGAAACTATAAAAGAATGACAAAACAAATAAAAACAACTTGTATTTGCTTATACTATAATGGCAAGAACAAACCTCTCTTCGGTCAAGTGAAGGTAGGGCAGATATATTTACATTCCACTTGCTAATACACAAACCAGCATGTTTAAAGGCCCTTGGTGGCCTATGTTACCCTTGTACACCACTAGCAATATAAAAAACATTGAAACAAATATGAAGCACCAGAGAGAAACTTAATAAAATCAAAAAATTTTTGGAAAGGGACCTTTCCTATGTGGTGACAGAGGGGACGTTTGGACATATTCATGCTGTAAATTTTTGAATAACTAAGCAGAGTTTCAAAGCCATTGTCATGTGTACACAAACAGCAAATGCACATTGCTCTTCCCAACACAGAAATACCATCTTGCAACTGAAAAAGTAATTGTAAACAAACTGGAAAACCTGAAGAACAGATCATAACCTATGGTCATCATGGCTAGCAAATTATGACTTAAGAATTTTTTTATATCATATGCCTGAATATAACTTGGCCTTGGGCAGATTTTGGTCACTGTAGCAACCTTAATGGCATGCTTTTAGAGGCACCAAGTCTAAGATATTAAGTCAAGTTCTGCATAAAAATATCAAGTGGACAAAAGTCAGGTCATGGATGAAGTGTGTTAATACTTGATCCATCTGGATATCATCATGGGTATGAGTTACCCAGTAATTTATGAAAATCACTAGCTTTTGTAACGACCATGATTACTGAACAAATGTCCGAAGTGTTGAAATAATAGCCACATGCAATGTGCTTTGCAGTGATTTTGTGACAATCACAAACCACAATAGTCAGTGTTCTGTTACAGTTCAAGTGGCTTTCACTTCTCATGTTGTGTACTGTATGTCTGTCTGGTAAACTCTAATGAATTATCCTCTCATGTTGGAAATATATAATGTAAAATCATTGCATTGATGTTAATATGTTTAGTTAGTTTAATAGAAGGAAATATTACAATGAAGATATGTAATACGGAATATTTAGAAAAAGATTCAGTAGCTTCCTTTCAATTTCATCCCAGAGTAACTGAACTTAAAAAGTGCTTAGGTAACGGGGACAAAGTTCGTATATACAGAGAGGAATAGATTTAAGGATCAAAATTATCAAGAATGTTTTGGATAGTTAATGCATACTAATTACCATTGCTTCTCAACTGATGAACTCCCACCTTTCTCAGGCATAATATGCAGCACTGGATAAACTTCTTCTCCAGCATAAGGGAAGCAATAAAAACTGATCGTATGGAAGATCTGAAGGCACTGATACAATCATCCATTTCTGAGTCTAGTAATGTGTAAATAATTGAACTGTTAATTGTTAGTCTGTATGTCTATAGTGTTATTATTTTTTTAGATTTTGTAAAACCAATACTGTCATTGGGGGAAAATATTTTTAGATATTCAGATGGGGTACAAATAGAATTGTCAAGCAGTAAGATAATCTCGGTGGAGGATTCTCTTTTATAGCTAGTATTTCTCATTCCCTGTTGTCTTAGAAAGGCAGTACAAATTAGCAAAATCCTCCATTTATTCTCAGGGAATGGGTAAGTCATACTTAACTTTTGAAGATATGCTTGACACAAGATTATAAATCTGTTGTTCACTTTAGAAAAAGTTAAAGACAATTTCAAGCACATTCAGAATGAAAGGAGCAGTCTATTTTAGCATTTCATATCTCTATTTATTTATTATTTAAAAAAAAATCACAGTATTGTTGGATGAATTAAGTACATAAAGCCACAGAACAGATATCATTGTGGCAGTTTCATTTTAAATGAATAATGAGATAACAATTGTATAAAAAGAATAAAAATTGATAATGAAGTAGTATCTTTATGTATTATCCCTCTTTGGTGAGTTTAAAAGTGGAACATTCTGCATCAGTTCAAGTTGATCACAAAAGCGGAAAATTGCAACTACATTCATTTTACTTTTCCACTGAGCTTGGCTTCCAGTCATTCCTCAGGGAGATTTACTGAAAAACAATTGGTTCTTAATAGTGAAAAATTATTACATGAGTTGTGATCTTAGTTTACTGTAAAATTTAAGAGTAGGTGGTGGATGGTCTTTCATGAGATTTTCATGGCTTGTAGTGGATAGTAAAATGACTAAATGTAATGAGCTTTAATGAATGAGGTAAATGGGCTCATTTGGGAAAAGTGAGTTATTGTATTGGATTTCGGGTATTACATAGATGGAGAGCTTGTATGTATGGGTGGGGCAGAAAGAAAATACAGCAACTTGTGCCAATGGAGAAAAACTCGACATCCATAGGAGGTGCTGGCTTATTGTACAGCTATCACTGTCCCTTCTGATACTTAGGCAGGTATTGTAGTATGGATAATAACTCCCAGGTCGTTGACTGCCTACCATATACTACCTACTTACATTGTTAATTGACATCCCCCTATATACTTACAGTGTTTGACCATACATACTCCTTTATACTTATAGTGTTTGACCATACACAGCTCTGTATACTTACAATTTTAGACCATACACATCCCTGTATACTTAGTGATGGACTATACACACCCCTGTATACTTAGTGTTGGCCAATACACACCTTTGTATACTTACGGTGTTTGACCATTACACACCCTTATATTCCTAGAGTGCTGGACCGCACCCACCATTGTAGACCTGTATGTTGGGTCTTACACACTACCTGTATACCTAGAGTGTTAGACAATACACACTCCTGTATACAGACAGTATTAGATCATGACTAACATAGCCCTGTATGCCTTCTGTGTTGGATCAAACACACCCCTGTATACCTTCAGGACTGGATTATATACATCCCTGTAACTCTACAGGGTTGGAGCATACAGTCCAATCATTATCTTGCTTAATAAGTCAGGAGGGAGGAAAAAGATATACATCATATCTTTAAAGAACCAGGAGAAACAAGAATAGACAGTAGACTTATTATAAGGATGGATTATGATCCATGCTCATCGTAGGAATAAGAACGAATAGATAACATACTTAATCAAACTCGGTAAAGAATACGTGTAGATGCTATATTAGTTCATTCCAGTGAAAGAATAAAGGTAAATAATATCCTAAGAAAAGGACAAGAATAAATAGATATATCCTTGTTTATCCCAGGGTAAGGACAAGAATAAATATTCTTGTTATTCTACGAAAAGGACAAGAATAAACAATACCCTTATATATCAAAGGAAAAAAAGGGACAAACTTTGTTACTAATTACCCTCATTAACTCTGCGAAAATGAAAAGGGTAACGTCATTGTTCATGTCATGAAAAAAAATCATTATCTTGTTAATTCTGCGAAAAAGAAAAGGATAACATCCTTGTTCATCTCCGGGGGAAGAAAAATAGAATTGATCATCCTTTTGTGTTAATTCTACGAAAATTTATCTTTATATATTCTTTCTTTCTAAGGAAATTGATAAGGGGAGAACATCGTCGTTCATCCTGCGGAAAGCAAGTTCTGCGTCGTCCGGGACGCATGTAAACAAAACAATTCCAGGAGTGTCCAGTGAGGTCTGTCTGGACGCTGTACAATTATCGTCATGGAATGTAGAAAGAGGCCCAAGAACAGAGCTGCATTCAGCAAAAATCCTTCCAATAGGCTCACAAGA
>JAUTYZ010120861.1:0-11340 GCA_032273725.1 Panulirus interruptus
ATCCAGGCCCCACAGACCTTTCCATGGTTTACCCCAGACGTTTCACATGCCCTGGTTCAGTTCATTGACAGCACGTCGACCCCAGTATACCACATCGTTCTAATTCACTCTATTCCGTGCACGTCTTTCACCCTCCTGCATGTTCAGACCCCGGTCGCCTAAGCCAGGTACCCAATTTATCGTCTAGCCCTTAGGGGAGAATGATGAGCTGGGTTGACTGCGAACCCACAGCCGCGACCAAGATTCAAACCTATGAGGGCTCGAACAGGAGCGGCCCCTTTTTTAAAGCAAGCTTTCACTTTTGCAAAAACTCTCAGATTCATCTTCTCTCCTTACTTCCTCATCTCTTTCACTTAAAGTCTGGCCTTAATAAGTAATTTTGGCAATGACTAGAGTATTCAGGGGAAAAATATGGAGATATTTTGTGCATGGAGATGATGTGAATGAAGACGTTGGTCTAACTAGATGTGAATGAAGACGTTGGTCTAACTAAATGAATAAACATAGTGCAGAAATTGAAAAACAAAAAGATCTTACATGAGTGTGGAAGCACATGCTTCACTTTTATACATTGTGTATGGGATTAGAATGAGTTTGAGTGATTTGAGAGGCTATTTGTACATGATTCATCCCATGAAACTGAGAGCAGATTTGATGATGAACATAAACAAAATAGATAGAAATGAAAATAAGAAATTACACAGACTCTTTTTATTCTCTTTATTTCTAGGCAAACAAATCTTTCAGTTAAATAAAACTAACATAATAAAATACAAATCCATACATTCCATCTCTCTTAAATCTTGAAAGTTTATAAATCTAAGTTTAACAATACATTAGATTAAAATGATATTCCTACAGTAATTCAAAAATAATATTCAATTTACTATGACATGTATTCAAGTGCAAATACTCTCACTATTACACTTTGCCTCTAAAATCCTCCGGTAGAAATGAAAAATATCCTTGGCTGCAGTTTGGCATTTCTTCAAACAAGCATTAAAATTCTCTGCATTGAGACATCCTTCCTGATGCGCTGACAAAACATTCAATGCTTGACCATCAAATACAAATGTTGCCACTGCCACACTTTCCTGACAAAATTATGAATACTTGTAGTGCATGGAATTATTCCTTTTCAAGAGAATACTTCATTAGTATAATTAGTACAATATTAATACATATACTTTGGAAAATGAATTATGAATACAAAAAGAAATATGCAAAGTTAAACTGCCAATTTATGTACAATCCTGTTTATAATAAGGAAGCCAAAATGAGAGAGTCAGTAAGCACAAATTACTAGTACAGTACAGTTATGGCAGTGGAAATAGATTTCTTAAAAAGCGGATGTGAAATTGAGTGGAGAAAATGCTAGTAGAAGAAAGCATATTGTGTGTTGAAAGATATGTCCTTGGCAGTCCTCTCTTGACAAGGAAAACTACCCCAGCAAGGTAGATGGAAAGTGTTTGTAGGCAGCAGTTGACATTTTACTTATGGATCTGTTTCTTTGGGTTTTGTTAATTTTTCATAAAGTGCGTCACTGCATTATATACTATTAGTAGTGTGAATGATATTAACACTAAAAATATGCATGGAAACTTAAACAGATGAATACAATACAGCCTATGCTACAAACACAATATCATTTCTATTTAGACATTGCTCTAAATATGTGCTATCAACAACATGTGATTCAACTCAATATTACTGATAAAGGTAGGGAAACACATGAAAAAACTATTTTTTTTTTCATACTTGACTGCCATTTCCCATGCTAGCAAGGTAGTGCTAGGAACAGACAAAGAAAGGCTGCATTCACTCATATCCATCCTCTAGCTGTCATGTGTAATGCACCAACAACCACAACTCCCTATCGACAATCAGGCCCCCATAAACCTTTCCATGGTTTACCCAGCCACTTCAAATGCCTGGTTCAGTCCATTGACAGCATGTCGACCCCTGTATCCCGCATCATTCCAATTCACTCTATACAATACTCGCCTTTCATCCTCCTGCATGTTCAGGCCCCGATCACTATACAATATACAGTTGTTAAACGTAAATGTTATGGAGTGCACTTAACCTCATTTTCATAAAAAGTATCTGACATTATCCTCATCACATTATTATCAATCTGACATTCAATCATACTATAAGCAGATGCCGAATTCAACTCTGAGGTGAATATGATGGGGAGTCACTCTGTCCAGTACATGAGGAAAATTACTAACCTTCATCTCAGCTTCTGTGGGCTCAATTAAAACGGTACCTGCAGAAGTAATACAACATGTGACTGCAGCAAAAGTTGATTTCATCTGTACTCCAGCATCAAGCAGAGCCATGCATGCAGCATTCACACTAGTTGAGAGTGCCTGAAACAGAATACACTACTTGGAAAAAAAGGGATTTCAATTGAGAATTTGTTTCTTGAGCCAAGGCAAGGCTGGAAAAAGGCAAGTACGGAAATAAAAAATCAGAATATGTTGTGCCACTGAACAGGCCAAAAGTGGTGAGATGAAAGTGCGAGGGTGCTGAATGGGGAAACAATCCATGGGCATGGCCTTCCTTTGTCTTTACACTATAAAGCCAATCCACATATCTAAAACCATGAATTGCTCTTCCCTGAGTCATCCTTAACAATGTTTGTATGTTCCTACACATTGTTAAACTTTAAAAATGCTACCTGTGCCTTCACAGATAAAGTTAGTGAAACTGGCATACTGCCAGAGCCTATAATGCAGCCAAACTACTAAAACCAATATTGTATTCCACCAATGTATGAATTAAGTATGGTTAAAAAGTTCAAGTTAATCTATTAACATCAGCTATTCTGTATATGCCACTGAATATGGTATATCCACTTAATCATGTAGTCATCTTACCAATCCATCAGACTGCATCTCTTGTATAGTGATATACACAGCAGTTCTGGGGTGGAGATGTACAAGAATCACTTGTTCAACTGTGTGTGTGATCACTGACTCCAGTGCTCTCTCTGCTATCACTGTGAAAAAGAAAACTGCAATTTCAGAACACTTTAAATACCTGGATGAGGTGAGAGAAGCATGGTTAATATTCAGTATATGGTGGTATCCATATATAGAGGGTAGTAAAAATAAAAAGTTTGATGATGGCATTACATTCATGTTTTGGAGAAAGGTAAACATTGGAAAAATGGAGTAACTGACAGATTGAGGGTGTAATGGTGTGACAGAAAAACAATTATGCACGAGCAAGGGGAAAATGTCATGAATGGTGTCTGCGAGATATTTTTGGAGGACATCCTGCTGTATTGCTGGTGAATGACACAGAAAAAAAATTTCTCTATCCCCTTTTTCAACACTACCATCTTACCATTTTCTTACTGTGTGCAATATAATAATTTCTTAAAAATAACTATTTCATTAACAAGTATGGCAGGGCATTTATACTGGACTTGTGGGGTTGCCACAGTTAAAATAAACCTACTGGACTGGCCCGTGCTGGGGCTGTAGCAGACCTCAAGGTGTGACCTATTATATTGACGATTGGACTTCTTAACATCACCTGGCCCATTTACTGATGCAAGTGCCACTGTATTCCCTGTTGAAAGAATAATGTTGTGGTTATTGATCATACTTTCATGGTATGAATGCATATTGCTGAAGTGGATAATGGCATCCTTTACAAATATTACTGAAGATAAGTATAAGATTTCTTACTGACAATAGATTTAATATTCACTATCTTTGCAACCACGTATACCATCTATTTTTCATATTCATCAACATTTCAATCACCATTAAATAATGCAATAACTTTTTTTAAATAAGTCTTCCTCTACACCCAGTCCCACTTCTCTTGTGTCCATTTCTTATTCTGTATACTCCATCCCTTTCACTTGCTCACATCACAGTAATTCATCACTCAGTCTGATACTTATCAAAAAGTTTATTCACAATTCCTACCTACTGAATACATTGCAGATCCATCAGAACGGGACAGGAAATTTAGTTCGCAGGCATGTTTAGACATTTTCTTTGTCTGAAAAGAGGACAATAGAATAAAATATTGCAGACATTTTTTTTAATTATGACAAACTATAAAACTTCTACGACATAAGAAGCCATTTCCCAAAGCTAGTTTCGATGCAGATTTATATAGATGAATTACCATACAGAAGATATATCTTGACTGCTAGGGAGGTTAGGTGAAGTTTTAATTGGTTTTGTTTATCATTTACAAATTAATTAACTACTTTTACATTGATCAGTCCCATATTGTCCCTGATATAATACAATCGCCTTATTCACTAGAGTTCAAATAAAGCTCAATATCATGCTCCGCAACTGTTTTTGTTCTCTAAACACTAGCAGAGCAGAACAAAATCTCTCATTATAGAAAGCTTATAGCGATGAGGACTTTGACTGGTAAATTAACATCATTACAAGTAAGCGAGTATGGTACTGATACCAGTTTTGTTGTTTCATGTTAAAAACGAGTTCCGGTGCTAAACTTGTGCTGTACCACACACGAATTTAAGTTTGCCTGGTAACTAGAAATCCTAATGACAGGATATATACGGTGTCGAAAATAAAATCAAGGGAGGAGAATCGACAAGAAATATCACAATAAAATACGATTTACTGTCTTTACGACGAGTTATCAATAGTATCGGGAACTCAGTCAAACACTTGGTCAACGTGCGTTTGTTTATTTACACCGGGTTATCTAATCCCGCCGACTTGTTACCGATTCTAAATTATATGACAACGCTAAATATTTAATTACTTAGGCTTCCACATTATCTCATCACTGGACTTAAAGTATTAATATAACATTTAAAATCTCTGCATCATCTAAGACATGAATTAAACCGCCCTTGTCCGACCAGACCATATAGCTATCAGCAAGAAGATAGACTGTCTGCCTTCCTTGCTGTACAGTCTTTAAGGGTTCCCGTATAAGCACAGTTAATGGGTAATCATTTGCTAAAGAGAGACTAGCAGAAAGCTTTACGTGTTGCCTTAGGAGCAATGGATAAAACCTTCTTTAATACCTTATGTAGCCAGTAACTCTTCATTTCACTAAATGTTTCTTGCCTGCTGGCACCAGTGAACTAATAGTTCGTTTATAGACAGTTGTATGCACTGAGGTTTTATACAGATATGTCTAGCTCGACGTATGATCGCGGCCTGTTGGTAGAAATTATAATTTACACGAGAGCAACTCACCAGACACTATTTTATTTATAACAGCGTTAATTCCACAAGATTATCAGATATCGTCCTCTTGGTTCCTGCCGTCCATCTTTATGGAAGGGTATCCTAAATTTTCTTGTAATCTGTAAATGAAAGTGATCATGGAATATACTCATACATAACGCGAGACTTCATCATGATCAAATAAACACAACCACGATAACATGTATTCCAAAAATCAGTAATTTAAATACAACCGTAACTCCACCAGAAAATCTGAAACATTTACGTAAACTCGTTTCAAAGAAGTATGATATTTCCACATAGAAGACTTCTCAGGTTCTGAAATATCTATAGGCGAAGCATAACTGGAACCGAGTCTCCAATACTATGCTCATCATGTGGCTATAGCAAAGGTTTTCTGGGGTAAATAAGACTTATTGAATGTGAAATCATACCAATTGTATGTATAAAGGCAGGACTCAGAATTCCCCATGATCAAGACTATCACTATAAGGGTCCTAAATTCACCATCCAAGCGGCTCAACTTCATCGCCCCGTGTGAAACTCATCACCCCTCTTTTCTGGGGCTAAAGAATTATTGGTTCCGGTGTTGGAAGCTAATAAGGGGTTATTGGGGAGGGTGGAAAAGTTTCCAAGGGCTGGTGAGGGGCATCAGGGGTTGATCTGGGCGGAAAAGGGGTGGATCCAAGGGTTAATGAAGACTGAAGGGGTACCAGATACTGGTATGGGTCCAGCAGGAAGGGGTATCGAGGGCTAGTGAGGGCAGGTAGGGGACCAGGAACACCTGAAGGCAGGAGGCGTACATTGTACTGGAGAAGGGTAAGAGGGGCACCTTGGATGGGCGGAGAGGGGACTAGGGATTGATTTGGGCGGGGAGGGGTGGAACCAGGAGTTTATGAGGTCGTGAGGGGAACCAGGTGATGGTGGAGGAGAGGAAGGGTACCAGTTGTTGGTGGGGAGTCCCAGATGCTGGTGCGGGTCCAGCAGGAAGGAGTACCAAGGGTTGGTGAGGGCAGGAAGGGGACCAGGAATACATGAAGGCAGTAAGGGGACTTGGGGTGCAATGTATTAGCGATGGTTTGTAGGGAAGGAGGGGTACCTTGGATGGGTGAAGGTTGAGAGGGGTACCTGGTGCTGAATAGAAAATGATACAATAATTTACACGATAATTGTTACAGCTAATATAATGAATATGAGATTCTAAAGGTTATCAATTTCATGAGTCTACTTGAATTAATGCCCTTTGACTGTAGGTACTTTTTGACCAAGCCGGCGTGCGTTGCGCACTGTCCTGCCGCCGTGAAATAAATCATAGACAGATATGCTTGTGATATCAGAGTTTATCTATTTGATTTATTTTATCATGACCTATTTGATAATTTCATAATTCTTCTTTGATTTTATATAATACTCTTGGGTTTGCATAATATCAAGCGGAGTGACAGAGCGGGTCTCCCGATGCAGACGATATTTTGGAATATAAGTACCACAACAAGCCATGGAGGAGACTCTTCCAGTTCAGGGGGGTTCTACCGTCTCCCTGGATACGGCTGTTTTTGTTTTCTCCCTCTTCGATACTGGAGCCTTGTTGTTTCTGCTCGTCTACTTCGTATCCTTTTTCAATTCACCGTAAATATGCTTTCAATAAGGCGGGAGGTCTCTCGTTTTTCTGGACTGGTTCTCGGACCACTCTTGTCTCTTAATCAAAATTATCTTCCCGATTTTCAGAGAAAAGGTGAAATTAAGGTCTGAGTGGCAGTTGGTCTGGTGAAATTCTTCCTCAAAGTATCAGTTTTACTGCACCTTTTATTACCATTGGAATATGGGTTTGGCAGTGGTGATTTCGTATTACATAAGAGTGGCTTAGCGTGCTCGGAATATTTCGTTTATTATTATACAGTGACGTGGAGACTAAAATGGTAGTTATTTGCCATATCAGCCCAGGCATCCTAAGTCATTCTGTATTTCTTATATTAAAGGACTTGCTGGAAATAAGTGCTGTATGTCATCCTTGGCAGTAATTTACATGTATTATATTCGCTTTTACTGACATGTAAATGAATTCAAAGGAGAAAAAGTGAATGTAAAAGTGGATGAGACTAAAATCATGGCAGAAATGAATAGAACCTATGAAAAAATTACCTAATCAACCCCTGCAGTCTAAATGTATTCTAATTTTCAAAGTTCATTGATGCATACAAAGGTTTTTGGTTGTAGCTGTATGGCATATGTCCAGAATTTCCATTCGATATGTTTAAAAATGATTCCTGGCTCTTTTGTGCATTTGCCGTGTGCTGAAGCATGGAGTGACCAAAGATTAGGTGTATACAGCAACCAAAACACTCACATAATCAGAAAGTCGAGTCAGTCAGTAGCCTCCTGTCTCTTTAACTTTCAGGTGTCTCGTCTCCCCAACCATTCCATTTTGTATGCCAAGATATTGCTGCCTTCATGACATATAGGTATTACTTCAACCATTCTCATATGATCAACTGTGAATAATTTGCATACTCCAGTCACGGATAAGGAAGCAGTTCTGACATTCCTTTAGCATCGTATATCTTGTAGTACTTGCAAAAAGATTTTTTGAAAAATGCTTTTAATCTGTGTCTCTGTCACCAAGGCTTGGACCTGTAGCACACATCTGGCTGCTGCATATAGTTTCCGTGTAGAGACTGATTACTGAATGATTGACTTGTCAAACAGCCTTCTCATCCCAAACAGAAAAGCTATGGAATTCTCATCCTTCTTTCATCTTTCTGTAATCTCTCAGTCTTTTAGAGTCATGTCTACAAACACCTGAGGAGCTCTTGATTAATTTTTTCATTCTTTTTCTCACACCCAGTTTTCTTTTAATTTGTGATAACCATAATTAATTGGGGTTTATTTTGCCTTTGCCATCTGTCACTTTAAAAACGTTCTTACTTTAAATTTTTCAGTTTGTCAGTATTCTTTACTTTAAGAAATGCACTATAATGACTTATTATTTCCTTAACTTAATATCAGGTTATTACATTATCTGATTTGGAATGTGATTATCTGAATGCTCAACAATGCTGCTACAGGCTGAACATTGTAAGTACTGTATTATGTTTTGAAATATTTTTCTTTCAATGTTTATATTGTACAGTATTGAGTAAACTTGTTTAATTACAGAGGCCTTAGAAATAGGGAAAAATCTACATGATCAGTCGGAAAAAATCTTTATTCAGAATGTGTCATAACATGATTGTACATTTAAAGGTTTGCTTGCTGCAACTTTATCACCGAGAAATGTTCAAAAGTCATTATGTAGGTATTTCTTTACTGCCAAATGTTATGAAGACTTTCAGACAGCATCCCTTTTTCCATTTATAAGTATGAACAATCTGTAAGCTACAGGATTTTCATGTAAGTTGATTTATGCTTATAAAGGGTATTTATATGATAGGAATGTTTTACTGTTTAGTTTAGTTATGCTACAACACTACCTGTTCTATATTTGCAACAAACCACATTACATTAATACTTTAATATTAGTGTTATTAGAAATAAAAGTGTAACAGGAGGTTGTCCTTTGAAAGTTTAAGCGTGGAATTGCACATTTTGTGAACACAATATAAGAAATTTACTGTAATGAGGATTTCATTTGCTAACAAAGAAATCATTTGTATTTTGTTTCTTAAACGTGATGGTTATGTAACTTGAGATATACAAGCCTTAAAAGAGCTCATGAGGAAACATAATTGAATTACATTTTTCACTTGTTGGTCATTGCATTGCAGAAAACATGGGGGTAACAAGACTGTGAACACCACTGTAAGTTAATGTAAAGAAGTATACGTATTGTGAGTTTTGTGTAATGACTATTGTCAACCCAATATCCCCATGAATTTATGCGAAAGGCACGTCAGCCCATCAAAGGTTGGCCTAGTTGTCCCTGTCTGTAGGCCGGTAACAGGAAATATTAAATAATATGATAATTGTAATAATGATATCAATATTAAAAATATTGATAATAATATGGTACTGTGTAAATGTTCAAATTAAAACAAAAGGTGATGAAATGTGTCAAATGGAAAGGCTGGGAGGGTGAACTTGTTTTGTTTCAAAGTGGATCAGGTATATATGATGAGGATAGTTGAAGAAAGAATAGGATATTATTTGACTGCTTAAACAGCATTTCACTGCTCAGAAAATGCTTACAGTGAGCTGATTATATGCAGAGTTAGGTAAAGCTGAGAGAAGACATAGGGTATGTTTACTTGGGACATATGCTAGGATGAGCAAGTGATAGAATATGTGGTATAGGCTTTAATTCTGTTATTTTTGTTTATATCTATAGGGATGGAGTTGTAAGGGAAATTGTGGCAAATAGTATAAGTCCAGAAGTAAGATATGAAGAAGATGGAAGTAAGTTCATATGTTTAGAAAGATCTGTCAGTAGTTAAAAAAGCAGAATTTTAGGACAAATTTTCAAGTCATCTACCCTGGAATAGGACTTTTAAAGTAAATGCTAACAAGAAAGATTGAAGTGTCTCAGAAGAGAGATTTATAGCTTGACGTCATAAATGGATAATAAGACGTGGGAGAGGGTATACCAACTTAAGATTGTTAATTATATGCAGAGGTACAGGACAAATGACTGCAGCTCTTAGGAAAATTAAGAAAGTTAAAAATGTAAGTTAGGGCTGGTGGAAAGTGTAATTTGGCTTATTTTGAAAAGGATTGAGGTATAGTTATGCAGTGCCAAATTAACAAGGGAAAATTATTGTGTTTTGCAAAGATTTTAGATGCATGTTGTAAAATTGTTTAATTGCTAACGTACCGTTATAGTTTTTTGCTGTCATTTGTTGCCATTTGCTTGTTTTCAGTGGGTGATCCCCAAGATGGGAGCGCATCTTCTATTGTCCCTTGTGTTTCTCCTGACGGGCCACTACTACCTCTTCTTGGCTTCCTTACCCCTTGCTGCATTTATCATACGGGAGTATGTTTATCAACACTGGTTTAAGCATGTTTGTGGAGATATGAATGAATTTTGGAGGAAATTTTGCATGGGTAACCTCAGTGTTAATATGAAAAGTTATAGATTAGACATACTTTGATAAAATATGATGCACTTGGCAAGTTAAACTAGGTACTCTAATGATTATCTTATGGCAGCCATCTTTTTTCAAATTTCTTTATATGCACTGACAAGTATTTCCTTTTCTATGTAAAAACAATGATGTTTGACTTAGGTACTTATATTTTATTGTACATTTCCTTACCTCATATTCAGAAAACTATTCAGTACTTACATCCACATTTAGGAAGCCATTTCTCATGTGTACAACTTGTGTGTTCATATCGAATCTTTTTGTTCTTGTTGCACATCACATGAAAGTATCCATAGGAATAAGTTTCTTTGAAAATTTTCCTCATTTCACATTGTCTTTAGTATCATGCTTTTCATATACTTCCTTTCTCTTAATAGTAGTTGGTAGGCAACCACCAACCAGGGAGGTATATTACCAGTACTACCCGCCTGGGTATCAGGAGGGTCAGTGACAGTTGCGTAGTGAGCCAGCATTTCAGTGGTTGTCAAGTTGCACTCCTTTGACCCAGGTAGCTGTCTCTTCTTTCTGCCTCACACACACATGGACTGCTGGCATTTTGTCCACATACATACAATCTCTCCTTGTCACACATAATACTTGACAATACTTACACAACTCATTCTTCCTAACTCTAGATTTGTCTGTGGTGAGTGCTATGTGCTAGCCCTGCCTTTTGGCAAAAGCGTAGGAGCAATAGATAGATGTTGTAGGCAGGAACATTAGACAGGAGCATTAGGTAGAAACATTAGGTAGAAGTAGTAGGTAGGAACATTAGCTGGGAGCAATAGGTAGAAGTAGTAGGTTGGAACATTAGGTAGACACATTAGGTAATAGTAGATGGCGGGAACATTAGGTAGGAGCCTCTGAAAACACTGCAATATAGTTGCCTTCTGCCAGTGGCCTGTTAAGGGTGAGGCACTAAAGGCTAAGATGCAGTACTGGAATTCACTAGTTATAGAGACTCTATTGTCGTGGTCATCCTCTTGGGGGAGTTCCAGGCGGGAACAGGCATCAGAGATGTAGATAGATAGATAGAAGAAATTGTACTGGAAGGA
>JAUTYZ010120970.1:0-11340 GCA_032273725.1 Panulirus interruptus
GTGAGCAGTGTGGACATGAAGGTGAAGGTAATGTGGAGGCCTACCGAGAACCCGTGTTACCTCGTGAAGAAACATCCATGAATCTGTCGGCTAAGACCATCCTCGGTTTTGTGGTGCTGATGTGTGCAATGCTGCTCAGTCTGTACTTCCTTTATAATGTATTGGGTAAGTCTTCATCCCCTTACTTTTCATAGATACATGAAATTGATGGTGGTGTTGATGGTGGTGGGGGGGGAGGGACAGTTTGCAATCCCTAGCTCAATGAATGGGCACAAATGCCTCGTTTGGTGTTTTAATGTGGGAAAAGTATACGGTCATCAGTATGAAGACATCTTTAGAGCATCTTTCCTGTAGTTTATGATTCATCTCTTAATGATCAAACTTTGCATGTGTCTTATATACGGTACTTAGTCTTTTACAGTTTTGTTACGTAGAGCCCATCATAATTTTCTTTCATCTCTTGTAACTTATTTTGTTATTTTCATTCATCCCCCTATATCATTTCAGTTATTTCATCTATTATATTTAAACTTTGTACTTCAGAGCAAAAAAAGTAACACTTAGGAGCAAAAGGAGATGGATATTTTTGTAATGTGTACCAGTTAACTTTGTAAAATGTGTTAGGTATGTTAGGTATATCTGCTTCAAAACTTTGCTTTGCCATATCCTCAAGTTTGGATTGACCACATCACTGACAATGATAAAGGTAGAGGGTGTGAGTGTATAAGATTTACTCGGAAGTAGATTGGTTGGCCTCAGTTAACCCTATATAGTAACATTACTGATGAATAATTTTCTCCATTAATGGCTTAGTATTTAAAGAGTCACAATGTTGCCCACTTGGAGGTCTGCCTCATTTTCAAACTCTAAGCAATGCTCCATATATGGCTATCTTACATTTCTGTGTCATTTATTGCTTCTCTTCAACTTCAACTGTGTATCTGCTCAGGTAGCCCTTATTTGTTTCAAATGCAGACTTGGTTATTGTATTTCAAGCATTTTCTGTTTGATTCTCTTCTACAGTAGCCAGACCAACATACAGAAGTCTGGATCAAATGTTTTGGTGTTAGTACTGGGTCTTCTGCATTTAACCCTTTAGGTATGGCAATTTTCTGGAAGTCATCTTCACAGATGCTGGAATACTAGCAATATTTGAAATACTTAAAAAGTATTGTTAAGCTTTTGGTGTGCAGTTGTATTTTTTGGACTACCCCAGTGTAAAAGAACATTAGAATATTATTTTGTTATCTATAAATAGATACACACAAAATATAAAAACTATTCCAAGTGTAGGAAAAACACTTCATTTACTGGATTAGGTTGTTCCAAGTACACATAAAACTTTAACTTTTTATTATTGAAATGATTAGGCATACAAAAACCTTAATTTTTTCTTTTTCTTTTGAAGGGTGTGGTAAATATTCCTAGTTTATAAAAAATTACTCATTAGTTTGTCCAGTCGTAAGCTCAGGCAGTGGGGACAAGGTGGTGGATGCTATGGGTGGCAATGGCCTTGCAGTAGATACCACAGATGTGGCAAGTGCTATGAAAAGGTGCATAACCATTCACCATGGTCACTAGCAGGTTACTGAGGCCACCAGGCAGCTCCAGTGACTCATCATATGATTAGGTTGCCATCTATGGCCAACCAACAGAGCCTAGAATGGGCACAGAGTTCAACTTTTAATCTAAAGTAATCATATAATCCCAGTGACCATTTTATAGGGCCCTTGTAGCTTCAAGGCTGCACAACAATCATTAGCAGGGAAATTTATGGACTTATTTAGTGAGAAGTTCTAAGGCGAGATTTTACTCCCTTGCATCCATAAACGATGATATAGTCTTGCTTATAGCAACTTTTTTCTTGGTGTAACCAAATGCAGGTGGAGTCTGGTCACAGTGGAATTCAATTAGGTGGAAAATTACATGTGTAGCATCGTGCTATGCAGGTGGAGTCTAATAACACTGGAATTCAGCTTTAATGGGAGGTTTCTTGTGTAGATTGATGCCCTTAGCACCCTGCTATGAAGCATCAGTTGATGCCAGTGGCCCTGAAAAGGTTAAACAACCCCAGCTACTATAACACAGAGCCATATAGACATTTAAAACATTACACACTGCTAAGACCTCTATATCTTTGCATGCTTCCACAATTTAATTTGAGTGTGTATCCAGCAACCCCAGCATGTGATCATCCTTCTAACTTCTGTGTTGAAGTCTTCCTCAAGTATTATATTCAAAATCAGTCTTTATGGTCCTCTGACATCTAAAAATTTGGTAGTTGGCTGTTTTTGTCATCATCTGAACCTCGTTTAATATTGTTTTGGTGGTTAAGCAGGGACCCCAGGTTGGGTGAGTGTGCTGTGAGTGGTGTCTTCCCACCACAGTGCTTTTTGGGTAACTGAACCCTGTTGATATTTCTGCATGCTAGTTAGAGTTGGGTGTTATGTCTGGCATCTGTATATTCCTCTAATTAGTAAATGATGCATGGCATCCTTCATATGCAGGCACAAAAATTAAGCCTGCAACTGTTGTGAGGTTTGTCTTTCTAGAGTGCCTGCATATATAACAGGAGTCATCCTTCAAGTGTTGATAATGGGGAGAGTTTGTAACTGAAATGTGAAAGGATAATTCTTCTCTGAATGTTGAAGATGACATTTGCATTAAAGAGGAAGAAAATGTATAAGATGGAAGCAGAAAAAAGTAAGATGAATAGGGATGGTTAAAGAAGTTTAATTGGAACTGGGAGGATGGCAGGAGAATAGGATGAACATGTAAGAGGAGTTTGTAATGTAAGAAAACATTAGAAAGGCACACAGATGGGTCTGTTAAGATGGGATGGCCATGTAGAACATATGGCAAATGATGATGATGATGGTCAGGAGGATGTATGTAGTGATACAGTTGCCAGTTTATGGAGAAGAGATAGACTGCAGAGGAAGTGTATAAATGCTGTGAGAGAAAGTATTAGGGTTATAGGTGCAGTGTCTGCAAAAAACCTTGTCCGTCCCCATATATTTTCAAAGGTGATGTCACATTTACATTTAGTTCTTTGTCATCTCTCCTTTGGCCATAATTACCATCCACAGACATCTGGGAATGGAATTGGCAAGGTTTCTGAAGTATTCTAGGTCCATGTTTTGGTTCCATAGGGTCTTTGATCTGCATGAAGCGAGGCACTGATGAGGTGCTGCAAAAAGCAAGCTTGACTTTCATCAGCTTCCAGTAGTTCTCAATTGGGTTAAAGTGTTGGGAATTCCCGGGCCACTTCAACAGTTGAATATTTTTCTCTGATAACCATTTCATCACCTTTGTAGCCTTATGGCAAGGGGCGCTATCCTGCATAAAGTGATCACTCCTGTGAACTTCATAATCTGGAAACACATGGCTCTCTAGCACCTTAATGTACTGCTCCCTATTGATTATGGTGTTTTTAGGTAAGAAATACAACCCTCCCCCACCAATAGCATCACTAAAGCAACCCCAGATCATCACAGTATTTGGGTGTTTCACCGTCTTTACTGTGAAACAAGAGTCATACTGACTGCACCCTCCAGCCTCCTCACCATCCCCAGCCCAGCCTTACCCAACTGTTGCTTACTCCAGTCCTTGTATTTCTTTACGAATGTGAGTCTATTGCATTTCATTTCCTTTGGCATCTGGCTTGCAGGAGGGAATGTGAAGGTCCTTTTGCTGGCAATGTTGAATGGTTCTTTCAGAGACATTTCTTTGAAGTTATGGATGGCTTTTCTTTAGTTCAGCAGCTAAAATGTGGGGTTGCTTCAATACTTCTCATCTTAGGAGGTTATCTGTAGATCTAGAAGACTTCCTTGGGCAACCAGGGATAGGTTTTGGTGGTGGGATGATGTTGTCAGGGAGGCCATGAGTGCTGGCGAGCAGCTGCCTGATCATGCATTCTGAGCGCCCAGTGTGCCAGATTTTCTTGCTCTCAAGCAAGAATTTAAGCTTTCTCCTCCTTGGAAAGGTAAGAGCCAACCATCTTGAAGCACAGGTGAAAGAAATACAGCACCTAGAAGAGAAGTTCCCAAAATGAAGTGGCAGCTCGGAAGAGTAGAGAAATTACATCCTTCCATAAAGATAGCCTGAGGTGCATTGAGGCAGGTTGATGGTGCTCACACCATTAGCAACACTAGTCTTAGTGACCAGATGTATGATGATTTCTCCCTGAGAGCATCCTATGCTTATACCCACAATAAACCTTAGCCATGTGTCGCCTTTGAAAACATAGTAGGGTGGACAAGGTTTTTGCAGACACTGTATTTTAGATAAAGCTTCCAGAGGATTGATTTGTGGTTGGACTTATTAGTTGAGAAGTACTTTGGTGCACTGGGCATGCGGATGTGTATGAGTGATATGGGGGAATTTATTCACCTGATCTCTCCCATATAATTGGGAACAGAATGAACAATAATGGGAAACAGATAGAGAAAGATGAGGGGATAAGGAGAGAGAAGCAGTAGAATATAAAGAAATGAGATTTTAGTCTGAAAAAATGATGGGCAACCTAGTAGAGATATAGTATGAACATGGCCAAAGTAAAGAAATTGCAAGGGGAATGGGTAATTTTTTGCATCTCTGCAGAAATGTAGTACTTTTTTGAATGATAAAGGCCATGCCAATTCAAAATGTCAGACAGATATGTTATGTTCCTGTTTTGAATTTATACACGTTTAAAAGATAAATTTTATGTTTGCAGTGTACGTGATCATCGGCATGTTTTGCATTGCATCAGGTGTGGCAGTATTCTGTTGTTTGCAGCCCATCATTTTCCGGATTCCTTGTGGAACTTGCAGGTAAGTCACTTGACCTGTATCAAATCTAACTGATTGCTTGTTTGAGCCAAGCCTTGTAACCTATATGGGCTGCCCTTAATGTCTTTAACTTGTACAATTTATGAGACCAAAGTGAGTAGGCTTCGTTCCCCATAACATGTCTAAACCAATTCCCACAAACTGGAAAAACAGAAATCTTTATCTAATACCAAAGACACAAGCATCAATATTGATAAAATGTGAAAGAGAAAATATATCTTTTTATTTAAATGTTGATAGAGCTGTTTTTATATTCACTCCCCTTTTTTCTATAATCCTATTTTGGATGATGATTATTTTTTTTCACTGCCTGACTCTTATAAGATTGATCTTGTGCCTCTTCCCATCCCATAATTTCTTTCTGTACAATCCAAAAATCACTCATCTCTTGGGCCAGTCAAAGTGAACAGACTGGATAACATGTCTCCTCATGTTTTGAAGGAGAGTGCCCCTGAACTTATTTTTTTTTATGGTGGAGACTTCAGTCATGGACAAATGTCCATATCAAGGCTGGGCCTTAATTAGAATATAGAGAGGGTTATGGAAGGGAAAAAGGAGAGACACAGGAAAGTATTTATGAATTTTGGAGGAAGTGAGAACCTTTCTTTCAAAATGTGCCAGTTCGTAGTTATTGTGAAAGACATGAGAGGGTAGAGAGTTCCAAAGCTTCGAGGCATAGGGAAAGGAACAGTTATCAAAATGACCCACCCTTGATTTGCCAACAACCACACAGTAATCATGTAATGCAGCAGCTTGCTGAGTATTGTGAGGTCTAGCGAGTGGTGGGGGAACACAAGCAGCCAGCTCTTGGGAGCAAAAACGAAAATAATACCTCTAGAAAAGGCAACATTGAGGGTTGCCAACCGAAATTAAAAAACATGCATTGTTTGGAATATTTTGTTGTCTCGTATTACGGATAACAGGTTTTACTGTAGACAGGGGTAGATAGATGTTCAGTGGAGAAAAATTTCAGCTTCTATGCCTTAGGAGAAACTAGATAAATTTTCTATCAGTGGTACATTGATGAATTTTTCAATTAATAATCTTTTGTCATATTACAACTTCGTAGTGGTATATGATATTTCAGATATGTGATACTGATATGCCATTTTCTGATATTGAATGATTGTTTTATGACAAGAATGTAAGCTTTCACAGAAAAGCACAGATATTGTGGATTTGGTTTAAGTGAAATGCTGCCCCTGTTCATTCCATAGATAAAGTTTTGACAACTTTTGAATTGTATCTAATACATTTCACTTTACACATTGATTAGGTTTCATTAGTTACTTTCATTTTCTGTTTATTTCAAGAATGTTTATCATGCCATTAATGTACTTTCATAATTGTTTCAATTTCAGAACCCCTTACTTCAACATCTACATTGTCCGTGGAACATTAGAAGTGCGGGAAATCTTACTCTTGATATTTTCCTTTGGACTGACCATTGTGTGGGCAGTGATGAGGAAAGAACCATGGGCATGGATACTCCAAGATATTTTAGGAATTGCTTTTAGGTGAGTTTTATGTGAAATGGTTATAGGAAGTCTTTACAACAGAAAGCCATTGTTGAGATGTGGCATCCCTTTATCTTAACTTTATACTCAAAGAATGAATTTTGGCAATCATTCATAATTATGTCTCTAGATAAAAAGGTGTAAGATGAAAGGGAAATATGGAAATATAGTCATTGGTAGGAACAGGCAGGAAAATAATAATGAAAAGAGCTTGGGCTTCATGTCTCTCATGAAGTTGGATGGTTACATGCAGGATGAACTCATTATTATTGAGGATAAGAATAAAAATGGGAATATATTATAAGATTTTGTTACATGGATATACTTGCTTGCACTTAACAGTTTAAAATGAAGAACAATATATAGTTTGGGATTGGTAGATGAGGTGAACAATAGTAAACATGTAATAAGATAGGAGTAGGAGATTTGAATGTCAAGGTTACATTGAATGATTCAGAAAGAAGATCAAGGGGTGTTGGATAAGCCTCAACTGAAAATATAAGAGGACTTAAGCAGCTCAATTGTCTACTGCAAATGTGTTCCTTATTTATACAAATCCAGATGTTCATGTTCTAGAAAACTTAGAATCATAGTCATCATTATTGAATAAGTGGAAATTATTAGATTTACAGGAAGAATTAGATTTAATGAAGAGTTATTGGTAACCTTGTTATGCACAGTATATGAATATTCATGACTTTCATAATGCAGATAGAACTAACTGAAAAGAAGAGAAAGGAATTCATTAAAGGTGAGGAACTATAAATGGGTATTTTTTTTTGTATCAGAATGTATACAGAGAGTGAAAGTGCATTAGACAAATGTGGGAGAATGCTGATGACAAAAGATATAGTTTGTAAGAGATAGCGGGAATATTTTGAAATACTTATTGGAAATGATGGAGAAAGAAATGTGTCTCTTGGTACAGTAGGATTAGAGGTAAGCAGAGAGGTTAAGATGTATGGGAGAGGAAGACATTAGAAAGGAGTAATTAAGAAGAGCAGTTAAACTTTCAAAGAATAGAAAAGCTAGGAGTGTACTTACATAAGTGGTGAGCAAGGTGGTGAGGAGTGGAGGTGAAGCTGTTGTGGAATGGACCATGAAAGTGTACGGAAGCATGGGAAAGTGATATTGTGCCTGATGACTGGATAAAGGCAGTAACTGCTCCACTTTATAAAGGGAAGGGGAATAAAAGTGATGTTCAGAATTAGAGGCATAAGTATCCTCAGCATAGATGGCATATTAGGTGATAGAATAGTGATTATGTTAAAAAGATTAGTCAACCCCTTGTTTGTGAAGAACAAGGTGAATTTAGGAAGGGAAGAGGGTGTGCAGATCAGTTTTTTTTTTACTTAGACAAATGGTAGATAAAGGAATAGAGAAAAAGAAAAAGTTTATACAGCATGTGTAGATTTAGAAAATGCATTTGATAAAGTGAAAAAGATAGCTTTGTAGGAAGTTCTTATTTAATATGGTGTTCATGAAGAATTGGAAGATTGGATTTGAGAATGCGAATGTTTGCAGAAATGAATAGAGATAGAGCCATGTCTGGGAGCTGTGTCCAGAAGAGAGGAGTAGGTACCAGTCGCTTGATATCGGTCAAGGGGGTCCTGGGAACCATCCAGCCCTTCTTGACTGGTGGTGCCATTCTGATCCTGTGCTAGAGAATATGCAAAATGTTGTGCTATCATGATTTTTTCAAAAAAAGGAGGAAAAAAACTAGAGAGGAAAGTGAAAGCCTGTGTGCATTATGTGTCATGTTAGAGATGGAAAGGGTGTAAGCATATGGATTGGATGTCAGCATCCCATTTGTGCTTGAGACAAAAAGAACAGAAAAAACTGGGACCTGGGTCAGGATGGGGTACTTGACAACTCGGCTGGTATTACTTTCTTGGATGTTGGATGCCAGTTACCCACTACTTGTTTTCCTTTTGCATTTGTTTTTCAAACTCATTCAGGTACAGAAAACCGTTTTGTGTTGGCAGACTGCTTTTTGCTTGCTGACAGTGTAGGCTTGAACAGTATATGCTCTTGCCACTCATACTGGTGCTGTTGGCTTTTCAGTGGGTACTGTTTTTTCTTTTTTTTGGCATTTGTCTGTGTTAAAGTTAACCTCAGCTCTGAATTTATTACTTGACAGCTGTTTCATGTATATCTGGTATCATGATTAGCTGGCCCATGGATGACAATTTTTGGGAGGTGCCAGTGTTTTGTTAGGTTTATTAGACTTTATCTTTTTCAGGATCCATTTGCTGTGACTGGACAGAACTGCAAACAAGTGTCTTAAAGTCTTTTCTGTCAGGATGCAGAAATCAATCCCTCATGTTGTTTGGTAGAAATTTCACAGTGGATTCTTAAACACACCGAGCATGGGTTGTGGATATGTATGATTTGTTTGCACCTGATCTACCCCATGAAAACTGGGAATGGAGTTTATGATGATAGATAGATTGATAGAGTCTTTTAGCGAGACTAATATCACTGCTTCACCCTCACTCAACTGTCAACAGGAAGTCTAACCCTTTTAGTGTGCAACTGATATTTTCAGCATTCCCTCAATGCACAAAAAAATTGCAAGACTATTTTTTTTTATTCATGAAAAGATGCACAAAAAATGTATATAAAGAAAATCCTGTTTCTTGAGAATTAAGACTTCAATGTTTCTAGTTTAGGAAAAACACATTATCTACCAGATTGGCCAATCTTATGAATGCCACTTACATAAATTTTTATAACTTTTTATTTATATGATCGGGTGCAGAAAAAGTATCAAAGCCATTGTGTTTTTAAAGAATTAAAAGTTGAGCATGTGTAGTTTAGGAATAATACATTATTTACATGGTTGGCCAATCCAAATTAAGGGTGGTGAGCCTCACAGACTTAGCGAGTCTCTAGATAAGGCATATAAGTGTCCTCTGTGGTCACTAGTGGGTTACTGACAACTTCAGGCATTTCCACTGACTCATCTATGGTCAGCCAACAGAGCCTGCAATGTGTGCAAAATTCAACTTGTGACAGGATATTACATGTGCAGCATGACATCATAGTACTCTGCTACATATCAGTGGACTGATGTTCGTAACACCAAAAGGGTTGACAAAAGCCTGCGATGGCAGTTGGGAGGTGACTGTAAGGTTAAGTTTGATGAATTAAAAGTTGAGCATTTTTAGTTTAGGAAAAATACATTATTTACTGGATTGGCCAGTTCTACTTAAGAGTATTAGGGGCACAGCAGTGAATACTACAGGTGGGGTAGGGCCTCACAGACTTGGTGAATCTCAAGAAAAGACATAGAACTGCTCACTGTGGTCACTAGTGGGTTACTGACAACTCTTGGCAGCTCCAATGATTCATCTTTGGCCAGCCAACAGAGCCGACAATGCATGCAAAATTCGACTTGTGGCAGGATATTACGTGTGTAGATTGACATTCATAACAGTAGATTGATGTCCATAGCACCAAAAGGGTTAACACAAGCCAGGTATGGTAGTTAGGAGGTGAATGTAAGGTTAAGTTTGACTCCTGAACTAGTTCCTAATATCTGGGTTCTCGGACTGTGGGTGGTACACGATATGAAGTAAATCACAGTAGACTTGTATAACTGTAATATCTTTCCTTTTTCAGCATCAATGTGTTGAGATTGATTCGTTTACCAAGTCTCAAGATCTGCACTATCCTTCTGTGTGGACTTGTATCGTATGACATCTTCTTTGTCTTCATCACCCCGTTCATCACATCGGTTAGTTGGTTACTTCTTATACAGTGCAGCCTTTCTCCTATAAACTTTTCCACTGAATCAGTTAAGTTTGTTTTTGTCTTGATTTAACATACCTGTTGTGCAAGTAAAGATAGATTTGTGTTTTTTTTTATTGGAGGCTCCAGTCATGGACAATAGTCCACATATAGGCCAGCCTTAATGGAAATATAAAGATATTAAAACAAGGGGAAAAAAGAGATAAGGAAACGTATTTATGAATTTTTGAGGGAGTGAAAAACCTGTCTTTTAAAAAGTGCCAGTTCATAGTTAGTGGGAAAGACATGAGAAGGTAGAGGGTTCCAAAGCTTCAATGTTTAGGGAAAGAAAGTTATCAAAACAGCCTTATCACCATTACTTCATACCCAGTTTGACCCTTTCACTGCAGCCATCCTAATATCTGTGATACAAAGTGTGTTTGATATTCTCAAATATTCCAAAACGATAACCCCATAAGTTTGTTATTCTGATTAACTAGAACATAATTTTTAAAATGAAAAAATACAAAACTCAACCTGGTGAAATGTTGTTTACATGAACTATGCCCCTGTTAGTTTATGCTGGTCTGTTGCCAGGCATATGAGTTATGACAAAAGTACTGTCAGGCACAGAGTTAGGTGTGTGGTGTTCTGGAAATGTTTTTGTCACACACAAAAATGATTACGAAGGGTTTTCATCACTAATATCTATTATTTTTTTAGAGTGTCACAACTAAGTATATTATTAAATAACATGAGGGCACAGATCTCGTGCAGGCCTCCTTGACATTTCTGCTTATACAGATTAGTGTATGGAAAAAATTTAGCTTTAGCATCTGGTAACAATGTGTGGGATGCCACTACAAGCATGAATGGCTGTATATATCGGCTTGAGGCCGAGGTGGGTGATTGAAGAATTTTTATTGTGTCTGCCCCAGCCACAGTGAACAGAAAGTAGAATAAAATCCGTTTGTAGAACTTAGCTGAATTGAAAGTGTTAATTGGGTGGATTAGGAGCAGTCAACAGTGAAATTACCGTTACCTATGGATTTGATGGAATTTGACATGAGGAATGTTGTTCCAGTTGTTTCAGTATGGTTGGCGCTTCTGATTATTTTTTTTTTACGTTGGAGGCTCCAATCATGGACAAAATTGCACATCAAGGCCAGACTTTAATTGAAATATAGAGACTATTATGAAAGGGAAAAAGAAGAGATAAGGGAAAGTATTTACAAATTTTGGAGGAAGTGAAAAACCTG
>JAUTYZ010121190.1:2224-17592 GCA_032273725.1 Panulirus interruptus
CCTCTGCTACATCACTCACACACATCCTTAAACCATGCCCAGCATGTAAAAGTGAAACATGGACTTCCATACTCACAAAAGCACTTCTAATTTTTCATTTTAGACATTAAAATAATTGTTCAATTGAGACCAAAACATCCATTCATACCACTTTTATAAACATGTTTCCAGTGCATCCAATTCCCAATCATTCTACTAACATCTTCAACTGAAATATCTCATCCCATCCTTCATCAATTCTCTCATTACATCTATCTATCTCTGCTGTAATCTTCATCTCTGCCTTGTAATGTTTACTGAACTAAAATATGTCCTCTTGCCAATCATCTGCCATACATTCTACATGACCCTTTCATCCTAAAATATTTTCATTCAAGTTAATCTTTAATGACTTCTTCACACAATAACACCTTACATCTTCATTCTATCTATTCTCTGAATTTCAACTATACTATGCAAATTATCTAACCCTTCTAATTTTACTTTTCACCTACCTTCACCTATAAATAACTGTGTCAAAGCCATACATCAGTGTTAGGATAAGTACTCCTTTGTGCAAGCTTCTTGCACACTCTATGCTTAATCTTTTTGATTGACCAGGGCTTTCAGTCCTGTTTTTCTCCTTTGCATGACTGCTTTCATCTTCTATGTACACCATAAACTGCATTCTCATTCACGTAAAAGGCATGTGGTAGAGTGACTGGGAATGCAGTATATGGTGTGCATATTAAGAATTTTTTAATGCTGTCTACATCGTTAATAAAACAGAAAAAGTAGGGGTATGAGTGAGTGGTTTGAAGTCAACACAGGACTGCATTATGATTTTGTGATGCCACATTGGTTATTTAAAGCTTTTATGGATAGGACATTGCTTGGGGTGAGAGCTACGCATTGTGACTGTGGAGTGATTCTTGACCATGGAGAAAGAGATTGGAAGATGTCATCAGAGTCTGTATACAGATGATTGTGTTGTCAGCAAAATCATAGGTAGAGTTGAAGAGAATTGTGGGCTAGTTTGATGATATACTGTACTTTGAAAGATAATGATGAAATTAAATACAAGTAAAAGTATGATGCTAATTTTTGGAAAGGAAGGAAGATCAGTTTGCATGGTGAAGAACTAAAAATTGTGAAGTTTAAATATTTGAGAGTAAAAATGAAAGTAGTCATGCTAGGGAGAAAATAAGGATGCACTGAGAGCTGTGGTGAATGAAAAAAATTAAGCATAGATTGTGCAAGAAGACTGCACAGATGATTACTCATCCTGAGAATACTGTGAATGTGCCACCTCACTCTAAGGTTTGACATCAAAAAAGAAGGAGGAGGAGAAAATTATGAAAGGATTATTATCACATATCCTCATACAAACCTGATTGATAAGCTCATCCCTATGTCGTATTTCCTGGTAGTCAATGATGTTTTGAGCATTATCTAGTCCATGAAGAAGCACACGCCATATTGTATAATATTCAGGTCCATATTCCTCTCGGGATCTTAGGCTGCAAATGGCACTGCATGCCTGGATTCGCACTTTGTAGTTCTTGAAGCTTTCTACCAACTTGCCAAGAGTGTTCAGAACTTGGCTCTGTGGATTACACATCAATGTAAAATCTAAAATTCTGTTAATACAAAGAAACATTACTTTAGTGACTCTTGAATCCTTGGTAACCCTCTTAACATGACAGATATGAATTCAACCTGCAACCTCCCATCCCCCTGTATGATTAACCATTCCCACTCAACAAAACTTAAACTATACAAGGTATCACACACAAAACACTAGGCATAACTTCCCACACAATAAAAATGAATACAAAGGCCATAAACAAACTAAATGTCCCAGAACACTTTTACCAGTACCAGATTTGAACAAGAAAAAGAATCCCTTAGTATCTTCTACAAATAATTCATCTGCTTCACTCTAAACTAAAAGTGAAAAGGTGGAAAGCATGAAAACTGAGCACTAAGAACAATCTGCAGCTGCCTAAAAATTAAACGCATTAAACATCTGCTCAACAAAACAAATATGCTGCACACGAAGTAAAAACTATTAACAAACCTGTTTCTTAGGCTAATCATTTGTAAGATTTCATAAAGTATCATGTTGCATGAGCGTAATCAAAACCTTTACCACATAAATGAAAATGCAAACACGAATCAATGCACATATACCGGCACAGTGTACATCATGAAACTAAACCTTTATTAATTATACTTAAGCATAACCAGGATCCTTTTAATGGAGCTCTGAGCCTGCTCTCCACATTGAAGAATGGAGATGATGGACCCCTTTCAAAAGAGAAGCTCTTCAATGTGACTGCACTCCTTTCCATCCACTGATGACAATACAGTCTCACCAAAGGTGACTTCCTGCTCAAAGTGTAACCACTTGTGGGCAGAGTCTAGTAACACCTATGAAAATAGATAAAACAATAACTGCTTCTGACACATACCCTCCAAGAAATCTCTGAAATGGGTAGCCGGCCACTGCTGAGAATATTTCCAAGGGCATGACAAGCATTCCACCTTGTCTTCATGTTACTTCCAGTGCTGGAGCAGAGCACCAGTGTATCTATTGCCTGTGACACTAGTGGGGCTATGGTTGGGTCAGTCACTTGTTGTGTTTTTAGGAAGCTTGTAACATTTCCAACACACCTCACACCATGTGGCTTAATTTTACCTTTATCCTTGCAAGCACGTATTCCCACATCAAGAAGCAGAGTAATGAGCTGAGGTGAAAGAATTTCACTACTACGTTCATGATGCTGCCACCCATCACTGTAAAAAGACAATACTCATTTGTAATATTCTCTTGGTCTAGGAAATAATCTGAGTAAAGAATAAATGAAAATTTGGATAGAATCTTTAAATCATGATTCTTGATGCAAGCAAAACATGCACATAAGAAACTGGTACCAGAGAGCCACAATAAACAACAGAGAAGATGAACTAAGACAAGGTTTTAAGAATGGGTGGGAATTCAAAATACCAAAGAACAGAGGAAAGTAGAAAGTAGAACACAGATCTATGTATTTGGCACGAAGGTTAAGGAATGCCATTACGTAAGTGGACATCTCACAACTCTAAGCAATAACAAATCAAAATAAAAGTCCCTGTATCTTATCTTAATAATCTCAGCAAATCAGATAAAAGTCCAAAATTTCACATACATAGTTATCAAAAACTACATTTTGAGACGTGTGTGGACACAAGTACAGTTGCATTATTTGGCCTCATCTCTGAATTTATACTGGGGACTATCTGTCTCTGTCTGCCTTCAATTACCTATTTATACTGTAAAGGGAGGAGTTTTACACTCCTGGGACCCAATCTCTTGAACATTCTCAATCATACAACTTCTTAAATTCATGTATACTGTCTGTATCAACCATGTCCACAATCATTCTACTCCATTCGTCTGTCTGTCTCTCTACTTTTCTTAATCTTACTATCATACATGATTGCTTTTCCTACTGTAGCAAAGCAGCATCAGAAACTGAACCTTCGAGGAAATATCCCTGCTTTGATACTCCTTCTGTTCCAACTTTTATAAGGTGATAATACATGCAGCATAAGGTAAGTGGGTAGTATTCTTTCTTCCCTATCTAAACCTAAATCAAGAGTGTATATAAGTCTAATCTTTCCTGTAGATGATATGTACAAATCTGACAGAGACGATCCAATGATGGGCAACAAAGATGGTATCTAAAATGAGGGATAGTTACAGGGAAAACTTAGCAGCTATAATTTGCCCAAACAAGAGGAGAGGGAAGAGAGTTGGAAGAGGGAGGACATGATCACAACTTTCAAGTTTCCAAAAGAAAATGACAATGCTGAGTGAACATTTCTCTGAAATCAACAAAAAAGAAATCAATCAGACAACATAGCAAGAAATATGTTTGAAAAAATGTGAAGAAGTGCATATACAGTAATCAAGTGGTGAGTGAATGGAATTTACCAAGTGAAGAAACTGTAAATGTAGCCAGCATACAAAAATCTAAAAAAGCGTGATCACCCAAGAAGTTTTAAGAGATGGGGCCCCATAAGTGTAGAACTCCCTCCCCATGATAGACAATTAAGAAATTAAAATTATAGAAATATATATAAAGCCCGAGTAATCTCCAAATAGTTTCATTCGTTACATGTGCAGTTAACTAAGCATAATCAAGGGAAAGCCACGATGCCTACATGTAATACTGTGCCAGTTCAGCACAACAGTAGGAAAGCCAAAAAAGACAAATAATGAACAAAACTTACACATATAGTTCAAACACAGAGGATACATTTGCCAGGGCCCATGATGCAAGCAGGCGATCTCTATTCACATTGCTCTCTCTCTGAGCCAGTAGATTGCATGTTGTCACAACTGTTGCTTGTAGGAGACTAACCCCACTGGGATTCCCTACCACACTGGAGAAACTGACAATAATGGCCATGATACGAATGCCAGCCAGGCGAAGATCAGGATCAGAGTTGGTGACAAGCCACTTGACTGTTGATATAATTTTGGTGATCCACTCCTCCCCCAGACTCTCAAAGATCTGGTAATACACAAAAAAAGGAAATGTTCATGGTCAGTAAGTGCCCCTTGGGGAGTGAGAAGGAACAAGAAAAGATATCTGTAAAATGCTTATGCTCCATGCATGTGGTTTTGCATCTCCTTGATGAATGTTACCTTGCAAGCCTAACCTTTGACTCATGACCTTCAAAACTTAAAAATGTGTAGAACGTTGTATGTAGTATCTGTGATATGGGTTTGGTCTTTATCATATTACCCTGTCATGATATATCATGTACACAAGTACATGTATACAGAAGCACTTTACTACACAAGACCTTGTGACCTTTATCTCTGAAATGACCATAAAAAAATCTTATGTTTAGAATTTAAAATGCAGAATCTGGGGAACAAGTGATGTCCACAACCAATGGTTCAATGGCCCAGTTGAGCCATTTTAGAAAAAAAAAACTGACCTTGTTCTTTGACCCCTGACCTACAAAACTTATTCAGGCGTAGGAATATGCATGTAGTATTTGTGACACAAGTATGGTTCATATCAAATCACCTAGTCATGATATATCATCATCACTAGTTTGGGATCCACAGATGAATGCATGTATGTACTGTTCAGGCATAAGCATGCTCGGAGAGGGAAAAACAAATAATTTGAGGATAGACTAAATTATACAACAAGTTAAAATTTTCCCAGAACTGTTCAATACATAAATACAACAACTCACAGAAGGACTGAAGTGAGAGAGAACAGTAGCAATGGCCACCATTTGCTTCAATCGGTCCTCGTGGTTTAAACTTCGAAAACCCCCTCTGTTTCTCCAGTTCATTGCATTTTGTTTCTGAGGATCTAGTGATGACAAAGAAAATGGAGTTAATCATTTAATATCCTATATGGATACATGTATACATACAACTAATAAAGACAAATATAAGAAAGTAAACCGACCAGCCGAAGTACCTATGAAAGGACTACAGACAGGGAACTCGTCTTCCTATCTACTATGATTACCTCACTTCAGGTTATTCTCTTTCTTTAGACATCAAAATAGCTGTATTCCTTGTAGCATAAGATGAAGAAAACTTTATCACAAGAATAAGTTAGTCAACATCCAAAACCAAATTTCATCATAATGTATTTCTCTTCCCTAGAAAATCTTTTAGGAAGTGTTATGAACACTTTTGCTGGGATTCTGGCATAAGAATAGAAACATTAACATACTCATACTTTTCTAGAAATTCTATCCATTATGTTGAGAAGATTTTGCATGTGTTTTCTGCATTAAAAGTAGTTTAAACATTTATGAGATAAATATTATCTTATAGAAAAAGTCTATTAATATCTGTACTAAAATGAACAAAGACTGCATTGAGGCTCTAAAAACAGTTGCAAAGTACTATATTATATCTTTATTTTTTCATATATAATCTATAGTTTACTTCATGCTCTGTACTCAGATGATGGTCCGGAATGTACTGTAACTGAGCTTGTATATTATATGCAAAAGATGCCTTTTAAGTTACCTCTCAGCCATTTTTTAAAAGTAAAAATTCTCTGAAGGATATTGTGCAGTTTATGAACATCTGTCAAACCAACATACAGGCTACAACATTTTGCTGTCATTGTAGCATCAAATGACAGAAACTCTAGGTGGTCGATAAAACACCTCTCCCATGGTTAACTGTAAGTGATGGAAAAACACATCTCCCAAGGTTAACCAGACTACTCCCTAGACAAACTTTCATCTAAAGGTAATCTATGTTAAAAATAACACTAAGCAATATGCACAAATCAAAATTTTTAGTTTTACAGAGGTACTACAGAGAAATAAGTCCACAACACATCTTAATTTTTTTCAAGTGTCATTACACACACACTAGGACATATTTTCTAAATTATGAGATTTTGTTCCCTGCCATCACTCATAATTCTGATTTCTATACCTCTAGGAATCAATAAAGAGTATGTGCAATGCATAAATTCCGTAAATCTCTCCTTAGCAACAGGGTTACATTTCCACAGATTTGTCATTCTCGCAATATGTCGTTCAATTAGCTTCTCAATCCCATGTTATTATTATTAGGAGGGTTATGTTCCTGACCAAAATTATCCTATTCTAACTCTTATGTATAAACTATACCTGAGGCAAAATATCCTTAAATATCTTATTAGCAATGGAATAGAATATTTGCTATGGAAAATCAAAATTATATGAAATTTTTAAATCTGTTGCCATTGCAAGGCCTTAGTGTCATTCTAAGAGTTTGTAACCTAATTTTTGAATGTCACTATTACAAAACATTGCTCTATGAGCCACTGCTATGTGAGGAATCCCAGTATATAAATAATGGTATCATAAATGCTAAATGTACAAAATGGATATGGAAGTCTTAAATATTTTTTGTAAACTGAATCACGATGTATACTGCCATGATTCAGTCTGGTCATGTTCCATGCTAGAATGCCATTAATCATGGAACAAATTTATTAAGAAATAAGTTGACATGAACTGGTGCAAACATCCCTCACATCTGGGTGATGGGTTCAGCAACTTGGTCTCAGTCAGCATGAAAGGACATAGAAAGGTTTTCTAGGCTCCTACGTTACTGCCTGCCAGGCAAAATGAGAACATCTTTAAAGGCAGACCAACTGACCCTGGCACAACATATACAGCTGGGTGACATGGTGAGCATTATTTTTCAAATCGATATTAAGGAACTAGTTTGCATTAAAAGCTTAATAACACCCAAAGCATGAAGTTTGTTTGAAATTATAAAGGACAGGCTACCAACCAAAGTACTAATGGTTGTTCCCTTACCTGCAGTAAGGTCATTCTCTGCACCACTATCTGGCTGTTCTGCAGCTGCCTGCTTAAACAGTATTTGCAATGGACCCTGGATGAAAGAAAAACACTTCATTAAATAAAGATATAAATAAACTCATTTATATGTTGCAAACAGATGTAAGTATTGTGTATCTTCAATATATGCACAACAACATAGGGTATTTTTGTTTTCAGATTAGCTATTGTTTCATTCCTCCAGTATCTATTGTTAAATTAAGCATTCCTCCTTGAAAACAGATGCTGATGGATACTAACAGATTCATTCTTTAACTTCTCATCTTTCACACATTAAAATTTCTGATCTTTAATCACTGTAAGCATAATATCATCCAACATAATAGTATCACATAATCAAGTCACAAACTAGATTTTTCTAAACTCATAAACTCTACATATGTCTCTTTATTTTTCCACAATTTTATCAGGTAAATTTTCATATCACAGTCATACGATTAGAAGAAATCATCAATTAGTATTTCCTATACATACTGTACTACTGTAAGAAATGCTGTCTCTACTTTTCCAACATTTTTTCTTACCATGAAATTATTTATCTTTCATACTTGTTTACCACTTTCATCCTACACACACAACCACAGTCATTACATGTCAAGTCCTCTAATTAGGTACCTTCCTTCCATGTTCTTACAATAGGCACCTGTACATTACCTCATCCCAATTATTTAGCATCTGTTATCTTATTAACTTTACAAGCTTTGGCTTTTTCATTTTCTACATTGCTTTCCCTGGGGTGGGGGAGAAAGAATTCTACCTTCATGATCCCTGCATGTCATAGAAGGCGACTTAGAGGGACCACAGAGCAAGAGGCTGGAAACTCCTCCCTTTTAATATTTCGGTTTCTAAAAGATGGAACAGAAGATACAGGGGGCGATGGGCTGAATATGGACTGAACCAGGACATATGAAGCAGCCAAGGTAAACCCAGGAAAGGCTGTGGGGCCTAGTTGTGGATAGAGGCCTGTGGTTTGGTGCATTACATGACAGCTAGTGAATGAATGTAAGCAAATGAGGCCTTTCTGTTTGTTCCTGGTGCTACCATGCTAATGCAGGAAATGGCAAACAAGTATGAAAGAAAGAAAAAGAAATATTGTTTTCCAAACCTTCTCACTATATTAACTTTGGTACAAGTACACTTGCTGAACATCTCTCTCTGTCTACTAGTATATCAATTACTAAATAAAACTGAAAGGCTGCCTCACAAGGCTCCTACTGTGATGACCTTCGACTTCTCGGAGGTAAACACCCCTTAAAGGTATACCATCATCATGTTCAGAATTAAAAGTACCAGTTAGGTAAAAAAAATTGTGGAACATAGGGAGCAATGTAATGGATGATGTCATCAAACTCCTCATCTGAATCAGGCCATAATAACATGGAATGAAAAGTAATGGTGTCATTAACAAACAAGCATTGAATGTAGGCAAATGAGGCATTGACTGTTTGTTCCTGATGCTATTTTGGTTCTGTGGGATAGACAGTTAGTTAAAAAAAGAAACAGTAATAAAAAGAGTAACTACATCGTGTATGTAAGTGAAATATTCTTAGCATTTCACTTGAAAAACATCAAAAGAAGCAATAATAACCTGTAGGGCCCATAGCCACAGTTGCTGAACTTGGACGACTGAGACACAAGCTTCATTTCCCTTATCCAGGTCAGCCTTAACTGCCCCTAAGAGTGAGCCCAAAAGAGTGTAGGCATGCTCCACCACCACACCTGTGTTGTGAGAATTTCTTCATTACTTCATTCAACCATATGAGATAGAGGAGCTAAAAGGAGCCAAGGACTCTTCATACCTGAGGTCTGAATTGATCCTTTCATTAAATGAAATGAATTTGAAGGAATGATAAACAAACATATAAGTAAGATATGCGCTGTAAAGGTTTGGAATATTAGAAAAAACAATTTCATAATCTGGGGACTGACATTTTTTCTGCTCCTAACACATAAACATTTTTTTTTTTCTATAAACAGCAAATTATGAAAAAACTGCCATTCTCAGCTTTCAAGTACTGGCCCCTGGGAAACCATCTGATGATGGCCAAACTAACACAACAAAGTGAAAGACTCCTGGCCAGGCATTTTTTCTTTTCTGTTGTGCTCATTTGCCACTTCCCTCCTTAGCTAAACAGCATTAGGAACACATGACAGAGTCTTAAAAGATAAAATCCATGTCTGATTCCTTGCTTTATTCCTTCGTTAAGAAAATACAAATAAAGAAGAGAAGGATTCTCAGCCCATTGCTCCTGTCCCCCTTTGTTGCCTTCGATAACATACAAGACATACGTGGATAGTACTCTTCCCCCCTTCTCCTGGTGAAAGACTCTAAGCCAAGAATTAGCCTACTAAAATTCCCCAATCAGAGTTCTAGCTGATGATGACTGACCAATGAAAAACTGAGCTGCCTCTGAAAGTTGTAATTTCCCAACCAGATGGGGTTTTGTCAAGCTCAAGTACAATAAAACAGGTTCTCACTTTTCAATTACTTTGCTAAAGCCACACATCAATCGTGTCTCCAAGATTAACTGTAGATAAACTGGATCTGAAAGCAATCAAAGATGGAAAATAACTAGGTTAATCTTGCAAGAATCCCAGAGAAAACAGAAGGGGCTCCTGAGACAAGAACGTAAGCTAAGGCTGCTAATCAAAATTTAAAATGATGTACATTTCTGTTCTGCCCATAACACAGGACCGTGGTAACTGTTTTACTTTAGTGATAAAAAGCTTTGCATTATGCCGGCGAATAAAGCTTCTCAGGATTCTTGTGATCTAATTCAGTCTCAATCTTCTAAACTCTAAGCCATCCCTACATCTTCAGTGAATTCACTGTAACAAATCTTACTATCATTTAGGTGAAAAAAGATGTAATTGCGATTCTAATATCCTAATAATTCATATCACACTGAAATAAGATAAAAAAATCTAGTGCCAATGCCCATTTCCATACATTGCAACTTACCAGGATCTGGGGACATGAGTGCCGGATCCAGACTGTTTCCAACCTCGGACTTCTGAGACTCTGGTGTCTGGTCTTTCAGCTTTGGAACAGGAGGCTCTCGTACAGCATCACTACAGACTCTGATGACATGCTGAATCAAGGGCAGATTCTGGTGAATGATACTCAAGTGTTCACTCACTAAAGCACTTAACACTTTGAGTGACTGTAACTGCACCTGAAAAGAACCAAACATTCTCATAATCTTAGGTCGTAAAATAAAGATATCTAGGATCACTATCACCTGAGCGCACACACTCTTCTATCAGTCTAATGTCACTAACTCCAGTGCTAATACAACTGGGTGGATCATAAGCAATCATGAACCTATGTCCAGTATGGTAGAGTGAAACATGAACTTTAACTTTAACATAGAGCTTCTAACTTCTGAAATTTGCACACAAAAGTTGGATCATCAACGAAGCCTCCATTCGCACCAACTTTACCCACAATATCCACGATAGCTGTCCTGTGGTTTTTACCTGAAGCATATCAATAATATTCTTGTCTTCTCTGCGCCTATACTATCTGCACTTATTGACATGTATATTTTCAACAGATGTTTTTGCATTTATTTCACATACTCCCCTTCTCATACTTCATATCATTACTATTCCTAAATCACTAGAGAACAGCTGAGGCAATATCCATTTCTTCTAGACCTAAACTTAAAAATCAAACAGCTTTCTTCTTTTCAACAGAACCTCTTAACCACCAGCAGTAGCTTCATCCTTCCATCACGTATGCTACCAATAAAGATTAATCCTATCCTGTCCACTTACTAAATAATCCTATAAGATTTTGTCTAAATAATCCTACAAGATTTTGTCAACATACTAACAAATTCATCTAAATGTAGCAACCTGCAAACAAATTCACCTGAATGTAGATGCCATGTACAGCACTGTGGTCAGGTGTCAGCAAGGAGTCAACGCAGCGCTGAATAAGCCATGATACCATAGACCTGGCCTGTGTTTTATCCTCTGCTTTCTCTTCTTCATCTTCACTTAACTGAAACACAAAACTAAGATAAGAAAAGTGAAATACTAGTAGCATCTTTTCTAATAACACACACAAGAGCATGTTCAGAACCTCACTCTATTCACTAACCATGATTCATAGCTCCTAACATCTGTACATAACTACAATTTTTGAATACCTGATACATTCATAGCTCAATAAAAAATATTTCCTTACTAAATTCATTCTCTCCATTTCTTTTTTCATGTTAGTTTCAGCCTCATCATCTTCTTCCCCTGGGAGCTCTTCTTCCATGGATGGTGGAGGCATAACCTCTGGTGGGGTGGTGAGAGTTAGAGGAGCCGGAGTCTGGTAACGCACAAGTAAGTCCCGTAGTTCTTGTATTTGTGGCTTGATCATCAGCACACTCACCATCACAGAGAAGGCATTTGCTTGAACCACAGCCTCTGGGATGGGTTACAAAAAGGAATATCTATCATTAAAGGTGTGAGTTATGTATCAGTTTTCTGTATAGAACTCTGTCCATAATCAAGGCATGGTTCAGAATTGCTGTAGTAACATTATGCTCTTAGACTCTATGGTAAGTGGAAAAAAAAAAGTGCTCTCTATATGCTAAGTGGGGAAAAAAAAAGTGCTCTAGAGCCTATATAGGTGTTTGGTACCAGGGTGGGATGTAATATACATATAAAATAAATATTTTTTTTCCCTTTTACTCTGTACCTAATTGTCTTTCCTAATTCAGTGAGGTATCATCAGGAACATACAAACACAGGCCTCATTTGCACATATCCAATCTCTAGTGGTCATGCACAATGTAAAGAAACCAGAGCCTGGTGGATGTGGGTAGCTTCCTAAGCACTGCAGGATTCTCAGAGAAGGAGATCCTGGGGCAGGATGCCACAGTAAGATATATATCCACAGACATATAGATATATATATATGCATTTCTTTTTATTTTTAAAGCGATTTTTCTGAATACAAAATTTATAGTAAAAATAAGCTGTATACTATATAGATAGTTTCTATATACATTTGATACATAAGAAATAATATACATTTAAAGCCTCATCACTTCCGACGATTCGAACACAGTAAACAGTACACGTAAATATCTACGTCTTTGGTTAGTAGTGTGAATTATTGTCTATATAACAATATTGTAGAAGAGAATGGTTACATAGCACTGTATATTCTTTTTATACCAGAGGTAGATCCAGAAATTGTAAAAGGGGAAGGGTCCATTAACGGAATTTGTGTATATGAAGTCTACAGGTCGACCCTTGTTGTTGCCTGTCATTTCTCTTCCATCTTTAAAATGACTAAAATTTCACAAAGGCCTCTTCCTTCTTTACTTGGATTTATTTTTGGCTTCTAGTAAAATGAAATGGAGAAGTCTTTTAGTGGATATATACAAGGGCAGTAGATATATACAAGTTGCAATGTAGGGGCACCACATAAATAACGTATGGACTTTATGCACTAGACATAAGTTGTTTAGATCGGGAGGGCGTAATTTGGAACACTCATTTTATCTTATCAAAAAATAAATAAACGAGTTGGAACGGTTATGATGAACAAAGAAAATATGTAGCTAAAGTAGGTCAAATCGTTGTACTAGAAATCAACAGAACTTTTGAAAGCTTTACGTTCAGCTCTCCTTGAGGCCGAGATTTTCCTTGGATTTCAACATTGTAGCTGAATTACGTTAATAGTATTGTCATCTCCCTTCCATGGTATCGGTTGCATGCAGTGTGAAAAAGTAAACACATTCTTCGAACAAACCTAGCATCCACAATACCCACATATTTTTCAGATCAGCATTCCTTATTAGGTAAGCTTAGGCTACTTAGATAGGTTAGATGAGTATCTTCTAGGTTTTATTGATTTCTTATCCCACATTTTCCTTCATTATCATAGCCCTCATCACAGTGACATTTATTATCATACAGTAGAAAATAATGTAGTAATTTATCCTATGGTGGATGCACATTTTCTAGGATTTTGATCTGTGTTCTACTCTTATGGAATCATTGCTACTGTAAAGACATTTTTTTTTATATTTGCTGAAAGAGTGGCTGTTTTTTATTGAGCACTCCTACCCATCCTGCTGGTGGTGGTGCTATTGAGGATACAGAGTGCACAAAAGGTCACGGGAGTGGGCCTTAATGATTGACATACATTATGGGTTACATAGTGAGGAAAGTGTTAACGTGGTTTGGGCAATACATATTGAGTTATTTGGGACTTTACATGGTAGGTGAACTTTATAACAGCTGAACAACAGTGGTTGGATCACGTATCAAGATAGAGAACAAAAGAACTATTCACATTAAGCAGACTTATCATACTTCTCAAGTGTCGAGGTAGATCATTGTTGCGGATGAAATGTTTGGAATTTGATTATTGTATATGTCTAATTTCTCATTTTCTGACCCTGATACTGTTAATGTTTGTGGTGCATTTAAGAGGTGGGGAGATGTGAGGGGAAGGGAGATTTGAGAGGTGGGAAATGTGGGGGGTTGGGGAGGTGATAGATGGGTGGATAGGAACGGTTGGGAGATAGGAGTGATCCGGAAATGTGAGGGGTGGGGGATGGGAAGATTGAGAGAAGGGGAGATGTGAGGGGTGGGGAGATGTAATGGGTGGCGGATGGGTGTGGTCAAAACCTCTGATAAGGGGGGGAGGGGGGACTATGTGACCGTAAGGAGTGTGGAGATGTGAAGAATGATATGTAAGGGGTAGGAGATGTGAGGGGGCAGCTATGTATATGTAAGGGAAGGGAGGTGTGAGGGGAGAGGATATGTGAATAGTGGGGAGGCGTAAATGGAGGGGATGTGTGAGGTGTGAATGCTGGAAGAATATATTAGGAGGTATTGTGAGGGTTGTAGAGGGTGAGGAGTGAAGAGAGACGTGAGTATTGAGGGGTAAGAGCAGATGTCAGGGGTAAGGAAAAATGTGAGGGAGAGTGAAGGGTGAGAGTGTAAGGGGAGTATATATAGAGTGAGAGGAGAATTATGACAGATGAGGCGAGCTTTGCGTAATTACCTATTTTGTACCGTACAGGGAGGGAGTTGTGCACTCGTGGGGCCCCATTTCTTAAGCTTTCATCATCATAAAACTTTTAAAACTTTCGCGTAACGCAGAAACGCATGATTTCATCACTTCTTTCACTCCATTCGCCCATCACTCCCATACTATGAAGAAAGTATGAAGGAACTTTCATATATCTTTTCCATCAAGTTTCTTGCTTAATATATTTCTGTGGTATGTGTTGTTCTATCCTCGCATCTTTCGAAGAACTGTTCACTGTCGACTTCGTCAAACTGGTTTAGAAAGTTGGTGGTTTTGATCAGGTCACCCTTTACTCTTTTCTCTTCCGTGGTGGACAAATTCATGGCATCTAACCGCTCATTGTAATTCAGCTTTTTTTTTTTAATATTGATATCATCGTTGTTGCCTTCCTCTGGACCTTCTCTATGACCTCTTTGAGCTTCTTCAGGTGACCAAACTTAAGAATCATATCTTAGTCTTGACCCTATTTACTATATGAATGATTTGCTAAACATTCCCTTATCCATAAAAGTAAATGCGATTTTAAGATTTAGGATTTGCCAGTTTGTCTCATTTGCAGCTCTCCTACAGTGGGACTCTGGCGACAGGTTAGGGACGATGTCGACTCCCAAGTCCCTCTTCAACCACAGATCCCTGCAGGCAGCTTATATCTTGCTAGACAATATGTGTTTTGTGGCCTTCCTTCATTGTGTCCCATCCTCAATACTTTACATATACTCGGATTGAAGTTCATCAACCATATATCAGGCCAACTTTGAAGTTTGCCTAGGTCCCCTTGTAAGTTCATGCAATCCTCCTCTCTCCTTCCTTCGTGATCTTGGCATCATCTGGAAACATATTCAGGCATGTGTCACGTCCTTCCGGGAAGTCATTCCCATAGATCAAGAAAGACATTGATACCAGTACTCTCTCTCTCTCTCTCTCTCTCTCGCTCTCTCTCTCT
>JAUTYZ010121302.1:0-11336 GCA_032273725.1 Panulirus interruptus
ACCACTCGGGTCAAGGTCAGTGTCGGTGATAATGACCACATTGTATCTGTAATATGCATCGTGTACATCAATGCCAGTGGTGCTGACCACCTACACTAGTATATCAGTGGCAGTAACCACGTATATCAGTGGCAGGTTATTATCAGCGGGTGCAGGTACCTACCGTCCAGGTCGTTGTAGATGGCCTCGACGGTCTGCTCCAGGGAGTTGGTCAGGAGGTGTCGGAGCTGCATCTTGGTGTTGGCCAGGAAGGTATCCAGGTCACGTACATTGTTCTGGATGCTGTGGCGGGCCTCCCCAACGGCGCCCGCCAGCCTCTCGTTGCACACCGCCACCACCGTCACCCCGAGGCTGCATCACACATAACATTGCTTTTTTTTTTACAACACTGAGTTACTCTGACACAGTTTCGTGGCCTCACATTTCTTCACTCGCTCATATTTGAAAGTACCAGTAATACACGCTATTTCCATTCCTCAACCCCTCCATAGAAAAGCAAACATTAGATACTAGAAATTAAAAATTATTCATAGCTACACAAAATATACTTATGACCTCCGGACCTTCTGAGCAATGTGTGAAACACCTGCAAGATTAGAGACAGACACACAGACAGAGAGAGTAGGATGTCTAGGACTCACAGGACGGCGAAGGAGGCGGCAGCGAGGGAGACAGTCAGCGTCCTCCTCTGGCACTGGAAGCAGGAGTCGTGGTGATGCTGTGTCTTACTGCTGCCACAGCGGCCACACAGGCGGCAGCAACAAACCACAAGCCCCAGCAGCGGCACGCCCACCGCCAGCGTTATCCCCACGCACATACTCACTATGAACCCAGGCTCCGCCCGCAGGGACTGTCAAAAACATCGCAACACTAGAACCACCAACGTGACAATTGTAATGGTACACATGAAGAAAAATAACACTACGTTCTAAATATCCATATGTTGCAATCTTAAGCATTTTAATTAATAAATGACTAAGAACTACCATAATCAGAGTAAAATTGATTATATTTGATAAGATTCAGTTAATACTATGAATGTTAACATGTCAAAATAAGCGTCAAGACAGAGATGTGTGGTTGTGTGATGTGGTCAAGGTTAAGCATTAAGGCTGTACACTCACCTCCCGGATCAGTTCCCCGCTGGTGATGCGCCGCTCCAGCGCTGCCCGCACCAGCTCTGCCCGACAAGAGAAACACACGTTAGTTTCACAGTAACATATGAACCTCTGAGGCATGATGCTACAACCCTTGAGCTGAAGTAGATTTAGAACAGCTATGGACCTCCGTGGTGTAGCGGTTAGCTTTCCTGAACGTAATGCATTCAAAGGCCGTCCATGGTCAAGCGCAAAGGTTCCAGTTCTGGTTGTGGCAGTCCGCCGACAACAACGTCCAGCAGAGAATGAATAATGGACGAAAATCCGTGGGTTGCCGAGGCAAGCAGGGAATTTAACAGGAAAGAACCAAAGGGAATACTTACTGGCTATTGTCTATACCATCTTATTACACTATACTGCCCTTCGCTACACTGTGGTATACTACACTGCTTCCTGGTGATAGTGTAAGTCAAGAGAGTCATCTTTAAAGTCTGAGCTAAAAGAAAATGTACAGCATTAGTAAATGCAGACGCATGCCAATTTCAAACATGGCCTCTAACCTGAATTGGCAGGTTTAAACAAGAGCTGGTGAGCTTAAGACGAGCTGCAATCCTCTAACAAAAGCTGGTTAGCCCAACAAGGGTCGTGGTGCTCAAACAAGAGCTAATCACCCAAATGTCACCTGCTCCAACGAAAGTCGAGATTTCTTAAGCGATGGCTCTCCAGAAAGAGCATCGGAGTGCTCGTAAAAGACTTGCTGTACCTTGGCGAGAATTTGCTCTTTCTGTTAAAAGTCGAGGGTGCTGTAATAAAAGTTTGCGTGTCTTACAAAGAATTGCAGTTCTTAAGATGAAGAAGAAGATGAAGACGAAGACGAAGAAGAAGACGAAGAAGAAGAAGAAGAAGATGAAGACGAAGAAGAAGACGAAGAAGAAGAAGAAGAAGAAGAAGATGAAGACGAAGAAGAAGACGAAGAAAAAGAAGAAGAAGAAGAAGAAGAAGAAGAATTGTATGTCCAGTAACAGTAAACCCAGGGGTTACACCGGCCCTTCCTTTCCCCCTCTACCTATGGGAACTGGATATCCCGCCATGACCAGCCCGCACAGTTGCACATGTTGGGGTGCCTCACTAAGTGTTGGGGGGCTATAATAAGAGTTGGGGAGCTTCAGCAATTGTTGGGGTGCTTTAATAAGAGTTGGGGTGCTTCAGCAATTGTTGGGATACTTTAACAAGTTAGGGTGCTTCAGCAAAGTGTTGGGGAACTTTAATAAGTTGGGGAGTTTCAACAAGTGTTGAGGTGCTTCTATAAGAGTTGAGGTTCCTCAGCAAGTGTAGGAGGTACTTTAAACGAAGAGTTTGGTTTACTCTAAAAAAAGTGTTGGGGTGCCTCAGCAAGCGTTTCTGTGCTTCAGAAATGATTCTATTTCTGAAAAAGATGGAGAGTCGCAGAGTAGTTTCGATCGAATGGAGAAGAGTTCTTGGTTGTTCTTGAGTACTCCAGAGTAATGATCAAGAAGGATGTTGGTGGAATGCAAGGAGGAAGATTTGGATGTCCACTAAGAGTTCTGGCAAATGGGGAATATATCTAAGTTTAGAACATGCAAAAAGCTGCCGAATGACGTCTTTGCCCCAGCTCTTAATGCATGGATGAGGTACCTTCGTAAAGAAGTTAAGTATATGAGGAGAAAAGATAGATAAGTTTACGGAAGATGTTTCTACGAATGAGATGAAGGGAACAAGGGATAGGGAAAGGCACTGAGTAAGAGTTGGGAACGTGTGGGTGAGGCATGGTTATCAGGGTGTGACCATGAAGCACCTGCAGGAGGAGGGCGGGGGCTGAGGGCACCACCAGCAGGTACCCGGGTGGTCTGAGCACGCAGCCTGCCTCTCCCGGTAAGGCACACCTGCGTCACGTGAGGAAGGCGGCGGCCGCTTAGGCGGGTGGGAGCAAGGCAGACGCAGTGGGGCTTCACCTCCCCCCCCACAGCACCGCCCACCCCCACCATACCTGTGGACACCTGATCCGGAAGTCTGTTACTGGCGTCCGGCCGCCCTGGTCTAATTCGGTTGTCGTCAGAGCTCAGGCTGCGTCGCCAGCGGTGAACGGCTGTACTTTGGTGTAAGACTTAACAACTGCAGTCTGAGAGGTTGTGTGTGTGTGTGTGTGTGTGTGTGTGTGTGTGTGTGTGTGTGTGTGTTTGTGTATCAGTGACGTGGGGGAAGGAGTATTACTCATTGGGCACCAACTTTTTACCTTCTCCTACCGTATTACAACTTCTAAACTTGCGATCATATTTTATTTGCACTCTCTCCTCACCTGACGTAAGTGCTTCATCCATGACTCTCTTACGACGGACGTATTTCTTCACTTATTTTCTGGTTCATTTCTTCCTTTAGCTTCTTGTCATTGCCTCTAATGCTTCCATCTGTATTACAAACTTTACCAATATCTGCAGTCAAATCTATTTAAATTGTTTAAGAAAAGCACAGTCCATCCCTTCTCGTTTCTTCAAAATTGGTGGTCGCTATATCACAGAAGAGCAACAATTCCGTGCTACATAAGCTCTTTCCTCTAAACCTTTGTTGTCTTTCGCTTAATTTCTTGTTGACAAGTCATCCATTTGTGTGGTGTCTCTTCCAGCGGTTCACCATGTTCGTCACACATACTGACTTGCAGTTCAATATAATTCTACATCTCCTTTCTTAAAAAGACGTATGGCATTTGCTCTCTTCTACTGCCTCAGCACTGATCACTCTCCCACTGAGTGTCTGAACATTTCATATGGCCCCTCAGGTGTTATCTTTAAATACATATGGAGAAATTTCTTCAAGTTGGTATAGTATACGTGGACCAAAATCGGCCGCTTATCCCTTGTCTAACATTCTCAATGCTCCCTTTATCTTTTAGTACGTTCCATCTTATTAATGTTGGGAGTAAAGTGGCTTCCACTGTCAATACATTCTGGAGTTTAACACTCAGGTCTTACCACACTGTCTCTTCTGCTTCAATATGCCTTCCCTTCAAGTCCTTGAATCTGATTCTTTGCTCTTGAAAGGATAAGTCACTTCTAATAAACTAATGGAATAGTTTCGGTCTAGCATTTGCCTTGTCCATAATGTGTCTGCTCGAAACAACATTGACAAAATGTATACACAAGTGGATCACAAGATATATTCAAAAGTTTGCTTGCTACTCCTCACCTTGGAGAAACAGTAAAGGTAATTGCCTGGTTGGGACACAAACCATTTTCAGAGAATCAGCTTGTAAATAAGAAGGTACATCAGTGTATTACATGGTATCTTTTATAAACTGATCATTCTACTAGTCCTCAAACTCTTCCAAGAATCCAAGAGTACAATATTCAACGTGGCACACCTGATCTAGCGCGAGGAAATATAGAAGTGATCCTTTCCAGGAGGCAAGGTATCATGAGGGAGCGTTCCAGGAGAAAGCTGCTCTTCCTAGTCGTCCACAAACCTCGGGAAAGTTTCAGCCTGGAACACCAGCTGTGCGCCGGGAAACAGTCCACAAAAGGTTTGTTCCAGTGGCTCTCATGTCTCGCTACCATGAACTGACTGATAGTCGTGTTGTGCAAACAAGAATGTAAGATTACAGGCGTGTAATGTACCTTAATACGTACATAAATTCATATACATAACTCTTTTCTCCATGTGAAACAAATAAACTACGTTACGGTGCGTATGTGTATGTTCAAGTAGTTCTATTTCATAGAGGTGATACAACGATTTTGATCGCTGGCCAGCTATTGAAGAAACTAGGAGGGAAAACAGTGAAAACGAAAGGCTGGGTGTTCCGGATCATATACATTATATCACAGAAGCCCCACATCTTTTTAATAAACCTCAGGAAGTGCATATAATAACTACATAATACAGTAGTTTGACTTTACATGAAAAAAACATAATACAGATACCATACGACAGCAGAAAGTCGTTCATTGTACCAATCAGCCACAAGGCGTGGATATATACTACTGCGTATACTGTGTAACACCCCTAAATTCTAAAGATGAACGCCACAGAATTCATATACCATCTGTAAATTACACAGACCCTTACGTATTATTCATACACAGCACAGCAGCTCCACCATAAACCCCGGACTGTAGAAAGGGGTGAGGTGTAAGAGGGAGTGAATGGAGGGTTGAGCAAGGGTCCACACACCCACCCCAGTACAAAGGGTCGCATTACTACTACCCAGCTCCACTCTCTACTTCTTCCCCTAACTTATTGAGTACGATGGTACGATCCTTGAGTACGATGATACTACCCTTGAACACGATGGCATGAACCTTCAGTGCAATGGCGTAACCAATGGCCTAGCCATAATCAAGGCAAAAGGAAGCCTATCATACCATCATGTCGTGCTCAATTTCGTACCGTCGTGCTCAAGGGTCGTATCGTCGTGCCCAAGGGCTATAACCTAGTACTAAAGGTGTTAAGTATGACCATCAAACTGGTAGTAACTTTTCTTAATTTTGATTTCAGGTAATGTAGGGTCTACAGTTTTGAATCACATACAGCATAGTCACGGATCATCTACCTCATGAGATTTTCGTCAATGATTGTTCCGTGTATATGAAAAACATTATGGACTTCAAAAAATAACATAAGCGACTGCTTAATAACGGATACGAAAAGTAATCAACATGTGAAGCAATGTGTTCATGAACGAAGGTGATGGTTGGCTGAATGGTACGTACACCTGGCGGCGATGCGAAGCCTTGGAAACACACGACACACTGTGCACCACATACACACCACATAGTGATCACAGTATCCTCAATACTCTGCATGGACAGTGATACAGTAAATATAATACTGGACTGTATCTTGACACGTTTAATGAAGAATTTGGACTCCTGCTAGCTCGTTTTTTCCATTGCTCAAAAACCAATATTTTTCCTTCATCTGGGATGCATGCACTGATACAGCCTACCCCAAACCAGATGACCCTTAAATTTTCCAACTAGTGTACTGTTGCTCTACCTTCTACTGTCTCCAAACACCTGGAATCTCTTTTCAGCGGTCAATATCATTATACAATCTGAAGTTCACAGTTTCCTTTCTGATCATCAATATGGCTTTCACAAAGCGAGATCCACAGGTGATATCCTTTTCTATCTAACTGTCTGTTCTTCTCAGAGACTTCTGGGTATCGTATAGTGCAGCCCGTGATTTATCGACAATTTTTGGCATTGTTGCATAGGTGTCTTATCTCCAAGCTCTCCTCTATTGGCTTTCTCGCCTCTCTCTGGCCGATGTATTTCCGTAATCGTTAATACATCAACTTCTCCCTCATTCCTTACCAACAGCGGTGTCCCTCGGGGTTTTGTCCTGTCTCCTACGCTCTTCTTCCCTCATCGTCAACGATTTCTTTCTTTAGGCTGCAACTCATCATTATTTTCCTCCACCTCTTTCAAATCCGCTCCATCATCTCTTGCTCCTTCTACATGTCGTCTCGTCACCCCTGCCTCTTTAAACTTAGATCTGGACAGGATTTCTCAATGAGCCAGTCGCAACCTTAAGTTTTAATGCCTTTAAAACCTATTTCCGATCTATTTTTTTCAAAACCCCTTACGACATTCCAGTTCCCATTGGCCCTGGAATTCAAAAGCTTAATACAATAAACATACTTGGTATCACCGAAAAATCCAATCTTTCTTGGGATCCCCACTTTACAAAAACAACCAATTCTACCTCTTGAAAACATCACGTTTCACAAACAGCCAACTCTGCTCCTAGAAATCTGGGCGTCCTGTTTACATGCCGTAGATCTTTCTTTTCTATACGGAGGCCCTAGGTATACAAAGGACTGATTTTTCCTTGTATGGAGTACTGCTCTCACATCGGGGGAATTTCTAACTCTATATACATGACGAGTCCAAAGCAATCCAACTTATTAACTCTTCCAGTCTGATATCAAACCTTGACTCTGTTGGCCTACGCCTGAGTGTTGGTTCTCTTCTTTGGTTACTGCTTCAATAAAATGGCTGTGCCCCCGCCATTAGCTAGACCACGCAGCACTCGGCAAGCCACTGCGTCACATGATTAATGTATAACCGTAAACTACTCAGGGGTGAGCCTCTGTGATCCTCCTTTCCCTACAACGCTAACATCTGGAACTGTTTACCCATATCTTCCCAAACAGTTACGACCTGTCCATCTTTAAGGGTGAGGTTTCCTACTGCCTCCATAACTCATATATTTTCTCATCTCTCTACTTTTGTATTTGTTTTGTCATTTTTATATTTCATTTAAGACCTGACCTCGACTTTTGTCTGTGGCCGGCGCGTACAAAAACAATCCGGGGTGTGGAGGCGGTCACATCATGAGCGATCTGACCCAGTTCCACGAACATGGCCACCGAGGCATCGACTCATCGTGAAGACCCAACTCGTGGGTCGATATCCATAAGCGCAGGAAAAAAAGAAAAGAAAATCCTTCTTCACGTGTTCTGTAAGTACATCGGAGTCCAGGTGAACCCACTGCTAAACTACCATCTTAGTAAATGACAACTAACTCAAAGCTCGAAATGAGATAATAATATCATTATGGTAGTTACAAAACTCGCTTTCATTCATATAATATATAATTACGATATACATGAACAAAGACAACGACCATAATTATGCAGCGAGCGCCATACCATTATAATAATGACTGTCAGCGCTGTGTGTGACCCAAGAAGAAGGTTATAACGCAAAATATACCATCCTACCCAACGACCGGGGAAGATGATTTCCCGTCTAGAACTGTACATTGCTCAGGATAACATGCAGAAACATGACCTCTAGTGTGTGTGTGTATGTGTGTGTGTGTGTGTGTGTGACACCATGAACTCTCACCTGTAGCTATAAGAGAACAGGCCTTATATGGGTAAATAAACTTCAACAGGTGCCGATGTACTACATATGGCCTAATATGGAGGAATGAAAACTGATCTGGAACAGAGAGAGAAAGAGAGAGAGAGAGTGAGAGTTGGGAACCTAACCTACCTTGGAAATACGTTGGGGGCCAATCTTTAGGTGATCCTGTTGAAAAAATGTACTGAACAATAATTATCATGGCTCAATACGGACACATGAACTGATTAAGAACGATACATTACACATGGCCTAACATGGCAATATAATAGTTGATTTCTAACAGTATCCCGCATATCACAGCCTAATATGGAAGTAGGAACTCTAACAACAACACAGTACATAATACGGCCCAGTGTGATAACGTGAGAAGATACACACGATGGCTAAATTTGGAAATATAAACTTCGGCATGTAAAAGCCTATGAAAAAAGACGGACTATTGTAAATCTGACTAATTCTGGTGGTTCAGTGCGTAAAGTACAGCAAGGTGGCCCAATACCGAGGTTGAGAAGCCGTATCGCATAACATGTGAGCTGCAGCGTGCCGGCTGTGGCCTACTGGTAAACTGTATTAAGAGCTGCGCCACGTAACGGGATCGCCAGACAAATGGTTCCTCTGGTTCATGCATTAAGGGTCTTAAGACGTCTCCAAGAAACTCGGGAGATCCTGGATGGCACGCCGTCGCCGTCTTCCTGAGGTTCTCTCTCGAGCATGATGGTTACGACCCTTGTGCATGGTGACCGAGCTTCGGTTTTGACCTAAGTTGACGGCATCGTCCCCAAGGGTCGCACTGTCACTTAACTTGAGACTCATCCTAGAGAACAGCGTCTGCCTCATTCTCAACCTTAGTTGTAACAGCTGGTGATAAAACGAGATGGAGGATTCGTCGACTACGGCGCGTAAGAACCTTGTCCAAGTGTCTTTGAAGGCATCAGCAGGACTGACGTGCTCTGGCAGATTGAGGAGCAGCAGCTCTTGGAAGGCTAAACTGGCCCCCCCTCGTAATGTCCACACGCTGCCCAGGACGGTGGTGGACTGAAGCAAGCAAGTCCTGCCTGGTCTTGGGTTTGTGTGGACGGTGATTCCTTCCTTCTCTGCCTGAGCCAGGTTCGGTGCTAAGTTCTCGAGTACCTTTCATGTGCAGGTGACCATGTACCTCTCCCTTCTTCCAGGAAGAAGAGACCAAGGAACCTGAGGTGCTCCCAGTAGTCCATCCTTGCGGTCCCCAGGATCAACCCTCCTCTAATTTTGAACTTCCCCTTTTGTATGTGGGCTCCACAGCTGGGAGCAAGTCTTCCCTGGATACCACTAAAGAGTATTCTAAAACACTAGGAGGAAGCTTGAGTCCCGTGTATGGAAAGTCCTCATTACCTACCGGGATTAGGCACAAGCCCTTGCTACCAGCGTCAGGTGTGATGTCCGAATAACCCGTCGTTGCTCATAAGGAACTCTAAGGGCCTTCACTCCGCTTTCCTCTTATGTAGACAAACGCCGCACTAACTTGTATGAGGCTGCAGTTTTCAGCTGGAAGTTGCCTCCATGGAAGATCAATTCAAATTTGTCTTTGGTGGTAACCTAAGAGCAAAGCCTAAATCTTCCTGTAGTTATTAGACATCTTTTGTCTTGAACTCCCTTGGCACGCAGGTGTCATCCACATAAAAGTTCAGGAGAGAGGCCGTAACTTCTTTGTCTGCATCACTGATGAGAACAAGGAAGAGTAGAGACCCAGTACAGACCCCTGGGGAACACCAGTGACAAGAGTGGAAACAGAAATGGCTATAGCTACGCGGAGGGCAACCTGACGTCACCGCGTAAGAAAAGGATGGATCCATTAGCCCAGTCTCCTCATGAACTCTAGCTTCCTCAACTTTATCAAGATTCACCTTGTCGAAATGCTTCGCAAAATCAAGGTCTAAGACACCTACGTTGTGACCCTTCACCAGCCCTTGGATAACATGATCGTGGTTGGCCAGTAACTGCGTAAAAGCAGACCCTCCTTATCGGAAAACCAAGTTGATCCCGAATGGTGATTCAACTCAGGATTGTTTTTTTGTTTTCTCACGACATTCTCAAAGATTTTCATTTAGATACGATGTAAGGGCCAAGGGGGCAGTAACTGCCAGGTACACTTGTGCTGCCTCCCATGTGATCTGGCAGCACACTAACCAGCTCGATGACGCCGTGAGTAGGAGAGGTAGCAAGGAGTGTGATGATTCACAAGGCCTTGCTTACTACCTGGACACTCTTTTTAAGGAAGGCGGCCGGGATTGTGTGTGTGTCCAGGTACTGAAGTGGGTTTACGTGAACTAAGGCTTCTTCTACAACCTCCTCAGTGATGATCACTTCCCCAATAGTATTGTCTTCCTGATTCCAAGATTGGGCCAAGGCTTCGAACAGATCATATAGGGACACTATATATATCCCAGCATACCACTGACATATCATCCTCGCACACGAACACTGGTTCGTCCTCCACTCTTCCATCTGGGTGATGAACTGGAGCTGTGGTGAAGTGTGGGTTATTTTGGCCCTTTGGTAAAGGCCTTCTTGTCTACTGCTCTGCCCGATGCGACACGTGTCTCGACGAATACTGAAAGTATTAACCCCAGTCCACTGGGCCGGTGTGTGCCCATCTATATGTTAGCGCAGGTCGTGGTGAAGCGCTTCCTTACCTAGAACCATCTCTCTATTCTTACGTCGTACACGGTAACTTATGGCTGAAGAACCTTACTGCCGTGTTCAAGAATCGTACCGAAGAGATCAGGGGAGTCTAATTCTAAACCAGGTCACCTGTTGTAAGGGCTGGAGGCATACCTCGGCAGTCTCAGATTATATATACTATCATAGCATCACGAAGCCAAGTGAATCCATATACAGTACTATCTTCCGCCTCCTCGCCCGTCTGTACGAGCGGAAAACGTGATGAAGGCCAGGGGATTGCATGACATAACATACCGAGGGATGGACGCCCTACCCTATCCATATGGATAAATAGGTGTATGTGTGTGTAACTATCTATGTATAGTCACCTATATGTACTGTATGGGAGAGGGCGTTCTACTCTCGTGGGTCCCCCATCTCTCTTCACTTTACCCGTCTTCCGTGACATCTTGAACATTACAAGCAGTTTAAGTGTATCCACACATATGTAGAAATTCCATCAGGACCATGAGCCTCATCTGGGTCAAGATCCTTTACTCATTCTGTTTATATCATTTCTAAACATTTCAACGCTTTCCAAGACCTCCTCCCCATCTCACTATTGTTGAGGTTATAGTGCCCTCCACTGTGAAAATACTTTTGAACTTGTCATTCAGTTCTTCGCATATCCTTACATCATCCTCTATAA
>JAUTYZ010121413.1:0-11335 GCA_032273725.1 Panulirus interruptus
GGTCGATAAAATGGGTACCTGGCTCAGGCTAGGGTATATATATATAGCGTTAATGGGATGGCCTTGATTAGGGCCTCTGCTGCTGGTGCCTTCTCAGCTAGCAGAAAAGGAAAAAGAATATCATTTACACACTCAGAACAGTATTTACATGAGTAAATGAAAATTAGCCATATTTTCATGAGCGATGCAAACACTAATGCAAGGGAGATTGTTTCATTATAGAATTAACTACAATAGTGGCCATGTAAATTGGCTTCCGGCTGAGATGACACAACTACACTCTTTCTGATGACTTACGGATGACTCTGAGTCTCCTTTTCTTCTCTTTTCTTGAAGAGCATGTAAACAGTCTGCTGAGCTCCTGCCTCCTTTTTCTGTTAGTAAAGTTCCTTATAGCATTTAGTATAAATGATTAACCCCTTAACTCCTCATACAGGTTTCCTTTTCAGCCCTGTAAATCTCAGTTTTTCAAGTTATATAAAGTATATCTAACATTCCATTATCAAAGATATTCTAATGATTTTGATAAAAATCACTTCAGAAGTGTATTTTGCCAATTACAATCACTCCAATAATGTGTAGGAGTTTTGTATTTGTGGCAGCATAATGTGCAGAAGATTGTGGGGTTGAGGTCTGAGTTTCAAGTGAATTTCCACCATGCATGCTTTACTGTTTATTTCACCAATACTGAAACCTTGACTACTGGTTATTTTTATGGTTCATCAAAATCTTTACTTTTTATAATCAGTGTGATTCATTGATGATTTGATGAAAAAAACAAAATAAAAAATGTTTGTAAAATTACCAGCTGCACCAGGCAGTTGCATTGTTGTCAAAGTCAGGTAGGTGTTGGCAAAGCTACTTACACTTGTGCTAGACACATGTTCTCCAGCCTCACCTTAGTTAACTTTCATTGCAAGAACTATTGACCCTAAAACATTTTCTACTCAATCTGAAGAGAGATCCTCATCATCAATAATTCAGGATCATCTGCATGGTCCTCTAAATTGAACTAAACGCTGCTCACTCTCCTTCCCAGAAACTCACGAAAAAGTGCTGTCATTGGCATGGCTGGAGGTTGACTAACTGTAGGGAGAAATTATTGTGGACTGCCAACTTGCCAGGTGGCCTTGAAATAGAGATGTGAAACTCAGTGTGTATATTTACATCTAGAGGAGTTGCTTCTGATGCATAAATTTACATTTGGAAGTCTTAAAGGGTTAAAAGCCAGTTCACTGAACAGTTGTGCTCTTGGTCCAGATCATTATTAACAAAGATCACCACAGACTTACTGATGTTTTGGAAGGCCTCAGACAATAATTTTGGAGGTTAATATTTGTGGGGATGGAGCATTATATACATCTTCATTCTTTGCTTCTTCCTCAGCTCATTCTTATTCAAACAACGTTAAGTCGAAAGTTAGGCAATGGCTGTGGATGAGAACCAAGCATTTTTTCTTTATTATGTTTGTTATATAAGAAAAGTTGACAGCATAAAAGCAAAATAAATAAAGAGGTAACAAAAACTGAGGGGGGCTTATATATTTAAAATTGTAACTAGATAGATATGGAGTTTATTTATTTATTCAGGATTACTGTAGGACCTATTTCTAAGAAAGAGTTCTGTTGCTATCCAAGACCCCATTCTAGAGGCTCCTGTAGCTCAAGGCTATGATACTTCCATTAGCACAGAAATGTGAACTTCTTTAGAGGGAGAAGTTCGACGACTGTACTCTTAATGATACAGCTTCACCAAACATGACTTCACTCGCGGTGTAACCTCATGCAGGTGGAGTCTGGTAACAAGATAGATTGATTACAAATAAACTAGAGATTGTGACAACATTTTTAGATGTCAGTAGATATGGCAGAGTAGATAATCAATGTGAATAAAGTGTAATTTTTTATGTAGTAGGTTGAATGTAAATGACTGGGATATCATCATATTGTATTATAATCCAAGATTGTATTTCTAAAGAATTTTTTATTATAGCACTAATATAAGGGAACTCATCTTTTCATCTGTGCCCATCATTTCTTTCTTGGATCTGTATCCCACAAGCCTCAAGAGGATCTCGAGGACACCCAGGGGTTGGAAATCTTTTCCCCCCTCCTGATGAGGTTATTCCTCACAGTCCTCACTAACGACCTATTTAGTATTAGTGGCTTACTGCCCCTACGTGGGTCTGCCCAATGATTATTCAGGATACTCCGCTTAGTGATTATGTCATTGCCTCCAGGCCATTGCTACTGTTTTGCCACTTAATTATCTGAGTCCTTGATGTGTGCAGAATGTTCCTCTCTGGCTTTCTGTTTTACTCCAACTTTTTCTACCTTGATATGGTTAAGTACACTCTGATTTGGTTTGGGTGTGGTTTATTTTGCAATTGAATAATTTATATTACTGAAACATATTAGTGTAATTATCTATTTAAGTTGTAACCTTTCTGAAAGTATGGTGACATTCTCTCTGCCTTCTCTTTGTTTCCTGGTTCTTGGTTGTTTTTCTATTGCGGTTGAGACTTTCAGTGTATGGGCTTATAATAGAAGGTTATTTGAGAGTGAGCTTTTGGAAGGAGAAAGTCCTTGCAAATCATCATAAAGGAATTGTGGGCTCCATGATTCTTCATCCCCTAGAATATCTTGAATCTGGGGTGCAGGTTTCTGTTTCTCATAGACACCACTGTGGCAGTCCATTGCATAATGAACAAGGTTACAAAAAAAAGCAATTCAGAGAAGCCTGTTTCTCCAGGCATCTTTTATTCAATTAGTTTGTATGTATGGGCAGTTGCCCTATCAAGATTGATATCCATGTTTACAGAATGTATATGAGGAGAAGTTCATTCAATTGGATCCTTTCAGTAGGGTTAGGTCACCTGGTGGATCTCTTTCCCAGCAAGGGAAGTGCCTTATTGCAAACTAATGTCCTTCTGATGCTGGCTAAGGGCTGTAGTGGTAGACACCCTGATCATGGAATGATACTACTCAAAACTAGATTTAAATTCTTCCCCCAGTAAATCTTTTGGGAAAGGTTTTTCCCACCTAATTGCTTCATGGGATTTGGTGACTTGTGAGCCCAAAGTAGGAGAGACAACCATGGTGCCAGAAACTTCTTGACCTTTATAATTCTCCTCACCTGATACTGTAAGAATTTAGAAAAGTAGCTTTCACCTTTTGCAGTTCTGAGGAACTTTTCTTTGGAAGAAATTACAAAAAAAAGTGTTTGGCATTCTTCTAGCAATTCTGTTAAGACCTTACTCTAGATGTTGAGGATTGACCTTATGGGGTGTTGGCATTGCCATAGTTGTGAGAAGCAGACCCTAGTGATGACTTTTAAGCTACAGATTTTTTTTACCTTCTTTTTCCTCTTTTGGATTAAGGTATTTCTCTGATCCACTTCATGTTGATTTGCTACCATTTCATTTAATGAACTGACTATAGAGAGAAATGTAAGTTTTGAAGTATGAAAATTGTTTCTCTCTGGGTTGGTGTCATGCCAGCATTTCTCCTGGGTTGTTTTTTTCATGCCGTACTTTCCATTCTCTTTTGCTCTCTCGGAAAACCTTTCAGCTAAGCAACACTGACCACCATCAGGTTAACATTTGTGTTTTAAGAATTACAAGGCAGGTCGGTGCTTACAGCTAGGGGATGAGGATGTTATCATTGAGAACAGGTTGCGACTGGTCTGTGAGTGGACCTGAATTGAACCAGTAAGTTACTAGCATCGAATACTATAGGTGGTTAGCAGTAAGAGGCATATACCCCACTAGAAGGCTGCGGTTAAGAAGTTTCTAACCCCTAGGGATCCTATTGATTCTCCTGAGGCTTTCAAGATACTGGCATAGAGAGTTAGTGTTTCATATACTGTACTTCAAAACTTGCATGCGTAAATGTATCATATTTTAAGTGTTGTATAATATATATATATATGATATATATTTTTTCATTTTCAGCTATGTATGGGTCTAGCAGATCAGCTTATGGAGGTTACAGTAGCTACTGGGGAAATTATGGTCGAGCTCCACAGCCACCTCCACCCCCTCCTCTTCCATCTCAAGACTCTTCGTCTTTCCAGCCTCCACCACCACCGCCACCCCCTTCTTATCGCCAAATGAGACCTTCTCCAAATGCACTTCGCCCTCCTCCTCCTCCCTCTCTTGTTAGAATTCCTCGATCTCAATCACAGTCCTATCCACGTGAGCCATCACCACCCCACCAACACTCTCCGTATCATGACAGAAAAAGTCCCTTTTCATCATCATCATACCGTCTTCGTGTAGATGATGATCCAGACTACACTGGTTATAGATCAAGGTATAGCAATGGGGGAATTCCTCCAAGAAGATCATCAGGATATGGGTTGCACTCAGAGAGATTAGAGATGGACCTTTACAGCAACAGTCAGCTGGAGCCCATAGTTGGTAGTCCCTTAGTTCCAAGACGCAGAGAACCGGAACCATTGCCCCCTCCCAAACCTCGTGTACCAAATAACAAGAGACCTTGTAAGTACATTTCTTTAATTTGTATAATCAGATGTTTGACTAGGCCATAGTGCACAGAGCTATGTTAAGAATGTTTTACCTTCATGAGAGCTACTCTAATCTTGCCATTTTAAAGGTGAACAGGGCAGTAAGATCTCAGTGGCATTAATGATTTCTGTGTGTGTGTGTGTATATATGTGTTCATGTGCTGTTGCTAAAAGTATGTCTGATTTTCCTGGTCATCTACCTTTTCAAAAGGAACTGTAATATGACTACAAACCACACTGGATGCTTATCAACCACAAACATCTGACACATACAAAAGAAAACAATAATACTTCCAGTAGAATCCCACCTCATCTTGCTGAGAACCCATTTCCTTGCAGCAGTACATGACCTCTCCTCCCTAAATGGCCAACTGCCAACCCTCAAGTAGAATAAGAAGTTCTCTGCCACACTTAAAGCAAAGTGTACTTGCAGATTCCCTCTCCCCCAACAAACAGAACGCTGACAAAACATTCATTTTGAAATGACTCATCAAGCATCAAGCAGCCCCATGTCCCCCCAGCCCTTTCTCAAAATCCTCTCCTCCAGATATACATCACCACACTTCGTATGGTGTCACTTGTCTTTTGCAGCATGTTAGCAGATTAGTGCACTAAATGTGCTGGCAGAGTTTCTCATAGTATAGACTTTTATTTTTAGAAGTATATATTAAAGGTAAATAAAGTTCAGTAGTGGGATTTTTTGCCTATTTTTTTTATTTTGAGTCTTGATGTCTCTTTATTTTCAACTTTGTGTTGTTCTTGATTCAGTGTCTACCATTGAATGAATGTATTATGTGTAAGGAGGGCTGCTGAGGTAGTGAATGAATTATGTGACAATAATGATGTTGCATTAAGTTTCTGTAACCGTGAAATAATGCTGGGTAAGATATGAAATTTTGAGTGTGCTGGAATTAGCCTACATGTTATTGGTGCTAGTAATAGCAAATGGATGATTTTGAGCATAAATATACATGAAAGAAACTTAACCCTGGATAAGAGGACATGTGCCTCTGAAACATTGTTCATTTGATGTAAAAGACTGAGGACATCTGTCAAGGTGCATTTAATATTGAAAAAGTTGCGGTAGAATTATATGACTATCTGAAAGCTGAGACGAATTGCTAAAGCATTTATGGTATTGATATGATATTCTGAATAAGTTAGTGTTGCTACTCAATGTTTGTATTGTGTATAACACCGGAGTGAGTTAAGTTTTAACAAAGATATTACATCAGTGATAGGCAACCAAGGCTATTGAGTAGGCTGCATTGACTGATGTCCCATCATCAAATGGACCCCAAGGTTGAAGTTGGTCATATGCTCTATCCATGACCCCACAAATAAGCTTAGATTTATTTCATAAAGGCTGATTATTTCGTAACGGGTTACACAAAATGCTTAATCATTCATGCATCAATAGAATTGTTCTTAGCTTCAAATATTAAAAGCAAAAGCAATAGTTATGTGTATTAGATTAAGAAATTTACCTTGTCAAAATTATCAGTAGATTTTGAAAATATTAGAAATCCCAAGAAATACTTAATAATTGCCAAAATTTGATAATTGGTCAGATTCATGTGCTTCTTGGATGAATTTTTCATACACATGGGCAACTGTCAATATGTCCACCAGCTGCACTAAGAACCCTGATGAGTCAGTTAAGATATGAAATTGAGAATGGCATGGTTATTTGTTTGAAGGAAAAGTTTTTCAGAGTTATGATTAGGTATTAGTCATATTTAGCAGATATGAGTAATAAGAAGCAACACTGAAGTTCTTTAGTTATGGAGACTCTGTTGTCGTGGCCACCCCTTTGAGGGAGTTCCAATTGGAACAGGTGTTAGAGATTTAGATTGATAGATAGATAGGTGTTTTGACAGAAAAGTTAGATTGCAGCAAGTCATCCAGCTTTCATTAGAGTGACATTAACGACTAGTACAGCAGAACCTCATGCAAATTTTTCTTGGCTAGAAGCAGTAACATAAACACTAGCTTAGGCATGACCTTGATTTTTAAACTGGTTTTATGATAAGTTTGAGGAACATCTTGTCAGATCTTGAGTCATATGAAGTGGTAGGTACAAAGCTTCTAAACTTAAAATAATTGTCTTTTTTTTTCTCAGTGATTGCTGGTATTCATACTTAGGGAGTCAGCCAATTATGGTCTTTTTGCAGATACTTATAACTTTATGCAGTGGTTGGTAAAATGGTATACATTATCTTGAGTGAGTATACTCGAAGCCGTGATTGAAAATACCGCAGTAGGCAAGAGACCTCCAGATTAACCAGTTTTTCGGTTGCAATCGCCATAGGTGATAATAAGTTTGAGCTTAGGTGTTTTGACTGTATTGTTGTAGGCCTCAGCACTTTAGCAGAAGTTAGACAAAATTCAAATGGCACTCAAATTGAAACGAAGAAAAATATGTAGGATTATTTTGAGAGGAAGAAGATATTGGGTATTGAGAAGGAGGGGTGGGTTAAAGGGAAATGATAATCTCGGGGCCCAGAATCAGAAGTTTCTTTCCCATGTCTAGGCCGTGGGGCAGGCTAAGACAGCTCGCATGAGTGAAATTCGGCCCACGATTTCCGAAACTGGTGTCGAAAAAGAAAATATTTGTGATTGAAACTGATCTCACTGGGCTTATGCATAGCAGGGGCAAGGTATATACCAGTAGATAAAACACACACCATACATTAAACCTTTGGTTAAGACAATATATGGTAGAAATGTTATTCTGTGAGTTAGGCCCATGACTGTGTTATATTGGTAACTGGTGAGGCAAGACATTCATAATAATGTAGATTGATAATTTCTTCAGAAAATACCTCAAACATAATTAACACATATGTATTAGCAGTTAAGTGCTCATGCAGTGACATGTACTATATCTTTTGCAGGTATGCTTCTGTACATCTTTTTCTAGATTGTGATGTATACCAGGTTATATATTTGTTTTGTGTTTAAATCATTCTGTTACATTGGATCTTTCTTGTTTTAGGATCATATGACCAGTTGGTAACAATTGGATTAGAGAGCTTAGAACTGATACTATACTGTTTCATATATGATTCTTATGTTGTCAGGAGAGTGGGGTATGTGATGCTCGAACCCAGCTGGAGGTGCAGGGATATTCTGCATGGTTACAGGGGACTGTGCTATTTGAACTTGCTGAATGGACTCATGAGTGGGCTAAACCTGTTGAATTCTTCAATAAGGCTTTGTAAGTAACTTTTTCCGTATCCCTAAGAACCCCTTTGGTATACCCTTAAATATCATGTTGACTATGCTTTTTCTTTGAATGCTATAAAGTGCAGGAGAGCACAAGATGAGGCAATTTTGCAGTTGTATTAATGACTTTTTTTTTTTTAAGCAGAAGAAGCACTGCTTAATTTTATAAGCTACATATATTTCACAAGTTTAATTTCCAGCTAGAATTTATACAATTTTTCTTGAAGAATGTTTCTCAGAGCACTTTTATATAAGTTTAATGAAGACTTAACAAAGGGCCTGGTCATTGATATGCATCTCTGTATCTGCTTTTTCATCATCTTTTTTCCCAGTAGTAGTCGTAGTAGTATGAGCTTTTGGAATGCAAAATGCATTCAGATAGAAAATGGAATCAATCAAACATAACCCAGCTCACTATATACGGTTCTTAGTAAATCGGGGCTCTTGAAGTAGTAACCCAGAACATACTACAGATGCTTCAGCCCAAGTCACACAATTTTTCTTATCACACTCCAGACATTTTCATCTGGAGGACACTTCCTTTGCTTTCCTGTGGAGGTTTGTCGTTTACCATCCACTTGGAGGGAGTGCAAGGTTGACCTTTATTCATGTTTATTTGTTTTTATGTCCATCAGTGAAACTTTGGTTAAAAATGTAAGTGGATTACAAGAGATGGGTGCTTGTTAGTGCTCATGCACCTTGAAATGAGAGGAATGAGAAACAGAGATAAGGAGATGAGTGAGGTTGTCAGCAATTTTGTTGTGAGAGATTGAATAATAGTGACCGGTGATTTGAATGCAAGAGTGAGTAGTGTGGCAGTCGAGGGTATAATTAGAAGGCATAGAGTACCCAGTGTTGTAAATAAAAATATATATATTTATTTATGTCTCTGGAACTCCCTCAAATTGGTGGCCACGGCAATAGAGTCTCCATTACTAGTGAACTCCAGTATCCACTTCTTAGCCTTTAGTGGCTAACCCATGACAGGCCACTGGCAGAGGGCAACTCTAGCACAGTGTAAATGAAAATGGAGGACAAAATGTGGATTTGTGTGCTGAAAAAGGATTGTTGATTGGGAATACCTGGTTTAAAAAGAGGGATATTCTTAAGGTTTGTATAGGCTTTTATACATTTCATTTCCAACACATTCACCTTCATCCATACATTTCCTTCTAGAGCCCATGGCCTCCCATCCACACAACATTGTCAGGATTACTGTACCTTCAAACGTGCCCATGTTTGCCATCCTATATTTTGACCTCTCTTTACACACACACACACACACACACACACACACTTACACTTACTTTTCAGCCCACATAGTCCCATTCACTTCCATGTCCATTACCAAGTATATCTAAAACACTTCATTTTCTCTTAAGTTTTCTGCATTCAAATTCTCACCCCAGCTAACCTTTCTCTCAACTCTGCTAAATATAATAACCTTGCTTTTATTCATGTTTACTGTCAACTTTCTCATTTCACGCACTCTCTCAAACTCAGACTCCAGCTTCTGTAGTTTGTCACTCATCTGCCACCAGTGCCATATCATCTGCAAACAGTAACTGACTCACTTCCCAGGCCCACCCACTCCTGACATACTACAGACCTACATCTTGCCCCATAACCCTTCCATTCATCTTCCTCACCTCCCCATCCATAAACAGATCAAACAGCTGTGGTGACATCACGCACCCTTGTCGCAGACCTACCTTCATCGGGAACCACTCACCCTCCCCTTTTCCTTCTCACATATATACCTTACTCTCTTCATAGATAGCTTTATTCCCACACCATATATTTGTAAAACCTACCACAAAGCATCTTTATCAACCCTGTCACATGCCTTCTCCATATCCATGAATGACATATTTTCTGTTTCTGTATTTCACACAAACTGTTTAGGGCAAACAACTGAACCACACATCATCCACCACTCCTGAAACCACATTGATCCTCCCCGACTTTATGCTATGTGTAGGCCACCACCCTCAATCACCACTCACCCATACAACTTGCCAAGTGCACTCAACAACTAACATATGGATACCTCTGCAATTCAGACATTTGCTTTCATTCCTGATGCCTTTTATACAGGGCACAATATTGGCACTCTGCCAATGCTCATGCACATCACAATGATCCAAACACACATTGGAAATCCAAATTAACCAGTCAACAACACAGTCACTCCCTTTCTTAAGACATTCATCTGCACTCTCATCCACCCCAGCTGCTTTGCCACACTTTTCGCCACCTCTCCTCTTTTCACCAAACCACTTGCCATGACTCTCTGACCGCGCATACCTCCACATCCAAAACATTCCCACATCTGCCACCCTATTAATGAACACACTGAACTGTCCTTCAGAATACTCACTCCATCTTCTATTCACCTTATCTCCTCCTGTTACTACTTCCACTTTTGGCCCCTTCACTGATGTTCCCATTTGATCTCTTGTTTTTCTCACACTATTAACCTTCTTCAAAAATATTTTCTAATTCTCCCTGAAGTTTGCCAATAGTCTCTTACTCCATATCTCATTTTCCTTTTCTCCACTTCTCATACCTTTTCTCTTGACCTCCTGCCGTTTTCTTTTGTACTCCAACTCTTCAATCAATCTCTCGGTATCTCTGCAGACAGGCCGCTTTTCCAAGCTCTCTCAGTTTAAGCACCTTTTCACACATGTCATTCCCCTTTGCCCAAAACCAAAACAAGCTTTCACACTCGCCGCCACTAGGAAATGATCATACGTTCCACTGACTGCCTCTCTCGGCACGTTCACATCAAATGATCTCTCCTTTGTTCGCCAGTGACTTGCCACACATTCCAAAAAACAGCCGGTGGCTCCCAATCCTCACTCAGCCGCGAGTATGCACCATTTAAACCACGTTTTCCCAATCAACATTCCCCTTTCAGCACACATTGCGACAAAGTCTTCCCCATCCTCATTAACACGCTTCTAGATTATATCCTTAGTTGCCACATTACTTACCCTTGCATTCGGATCCCCAAGGACTCGATCCCTTTCATCCCTTGCAGGCCCAAAGCACTCACTCATCTCGTCTCAAAAAAGCTCTCTCAACCACACTCTTCTTATTACCACACATCACTCTTACCATTTTATTACCTACTCTATGACACCACCTCACACCACATATTGTCCTCAAACATTTCATTTCCAACACATCCACCCACCTCTGCACATCCTCATGTATAGCCCATGCCTCTCATCCATACACCATCATTAGGGGTACTTAAACTTCAAGCACACCCATTTTTGCTCTCCCAGATAACGATCTCTCTTTTTTCCACAAATTGTTCAATGCTCCCAGAGCTTTTGCCCCCTCCCCAACCCTATAACTCACTCCTGCTTCCATGGTTCCATTCGCTGCAATGTCCACTCTCAGGTATATAAAACATGACTCTCTCACTTCTCTTACCACCCCAACTCAAACACCCTACATCTGACACTCCATCATCAAACGCATTCAACAGTCCTTCAAAATACTCACTCCATCTCTTCCTCACTTCATCAGTACCTGTTATCACTTCCCCATTTGCCCCCTTCACCAATGT
>JAUTYZ010121635.1:0-11334 GCA_032273725.1 Panulirus interruptus
GGTCAGAGGAGGATATGTACCAGATAACTAATCAAAACAAAGATGCTATCAGTAGCCACTCATAATTAAGATAAAGAAGACAGAAAGGAACACCTCATGCAGATTTGGTCCTAGGGCTGGTGGGGCCCGAGGTAAGAAAGTCAAGTGGGGCCCTTTAAAAGCTTAATTTGATCTGAAAGCAAGTCAAACATTTCCATTACTAGTTTCACTTTGCCATATCCATGTAACTTCAGGGAAAGTATCTTAATCCAATATTGATAATATGAGCATTAGAGATAAAAAATAAAGATAAAAAATGGGGGGGGCCCACTAAAATTGTGGGCCCTTGAGTGGTTGCTCAGTTTGCTCTACCCTAAGACCAACATTTCTTCATGAATTAAAGTCAGTGAATGAAATCAGGAATGACAACATATCAGGCAAAATTCAAACAGTAGTTGGCAGCTGAACACCTTTCGGAAGGCCATGGCCCTTCCTAAATCTGGTGCAAGGAAGGAAGTTTTTGAACTTTCACAATGAAAATCAAATGTCATGTTTTAGCCCAACGATATGAACAAAATTATGAGGACTACATTGTTTGGTGTGTTAAAACCCATGGAATAGTGTTATTTGAAGCTCTTAAAATTGGATATTTTAGCATTGAAGTTGACATAATACCCATTTTTTTCCTTTCTCTTTCTCAGGGACAATTGTGCTCCACTGTGTTTTGTTGCTGATATAACCAGTATTATGTTTTCCTTTTCCCTTAAGTGATGACCATTTTAACATAGTCTTTGTTAGTCTTTGTTACCAATTGAATGGTTCATGGGTAATTGTTTATTATCGGCAGACATCAGTTAATGTCTGATTGTGTCTTGGACTGATACTGAGGATGCTAAGGGTCCTCGAGGGATCAGTCTAAAAGTGACGTGATGTCCATGTTACAGTATATGCCTGCATTTCTTGACTCAGGCCCACTTTGTTTTGCTTTGAGAGCTGAAAGAGGGCAAATCAGTCCTCCTGGCCCTTAAAGGTCAGATCAAAGGTCATACCTTCATGATCAAGGGTTGTACCATCCTGCTGAATGCTCAGGGGTGTTTGGGAGGCTTGACAGCACTTTAAACAACTTATCTCTGTCATCATCAAAGACTTAACCACAAAGTCTTAGGGCAAGTTTTCATGCTTATTAGAACAAAGCAGGAATAGAAAGTAGCGTGAATAAGAATTAGGCCAACCTAAGGATCCTCCAATAAAAGACATTGCAAGGAATGTTGTCATCATACTGAAGATTCAGAGGAAGAGCATTAGGCATCTAGTGTCAAGAATAATTGCTAGACAAGTTCAAGGTTAAAATAGTTATAGTCTTATCATGTTTTGTGATGTATTTGTGACTGGATGTTGTGATTGATAAAACTGCTTAAACATTCACCTGAAGGTGCCTTGTATCAATTTTAAAAGTTGCTGTAATATAAAAAAAAAGTATTATTCAAGGTGTTTGGTGCCGGTGATTACCCTAAGTTCATAGTTAGAGGTCCGGCTAAGCACTGGAGAGTTAATTGGGTTAAATTTTGATGATGGGGACACTCACTGCTCATGTGATCATTCCCAGATATCAACTTGAGAGGAAAACCACATTTCTTGATGTTTCATCACCCAAAAATATGTTATAATTGTTATTTCAGATATTATTAAAGACATTTGAGGATCATCCAGCAATTATTTCAGATAATAGGCCCATTTTTATATAAGGGTCAGTCACATACTTTGATAATTTGTCATGTTGAGATAAAGTTACCAAGTTTAAAAAGGAAATTCTTGTGTGTTATACAGAGGCTAGTTGAAAATAGAATTACTTGTGACCATGGAGTTCATTGTCTTCAGGAAATATTTTTGGAATATGAAAATCCAGAGGGAATTGGGTACCAAGATTAGATAACGTACAGTATAAATATTGTTAAGTGCATGCCTTGCTAGTGTTAGCTGGTGCTTGTTGGTAAAGATCCAGGGAAATGAAGTATGATCACAGTTTATAGCAGCACCACATCATACACTATCATACACATTATTGTACAGTTCACCTTGGAGGTTGTTTCAAATATCAATAATCAGCCTCCCATGCACTACAGTTTCAAATTTTTTGTGGCAGTCAAGATACAAATAGTCCACCCAATGTTCTCTTTTGTCTAAAACTGAGCTCACTTTCTTTTAGAAATTGAAGAGGTTTGGTGACCTTTCCCTCAAACCTTGTTATCTCTCACTTAGGTAATTTATCCTCTGCAGGGAGTCATCCATTTGCTTTCTGATTGTCTTTTCCAGTACTTTACAGACCACATTCATTACGGAGCCCAATGTGTAGTTCAGCTCCTCTTCCCAGACTCCTTTCTTATAGATAGGTATGGTATGATGCTTTCCCTTTTCCACTCCCTTAGCACTTTGCTCTTCTCCAGCAAAATTTTCAATAGTATTTCAAGAGGTTTCTTGAGTGTATCTGCATACATCCACAGCACATATAGTGAAATTTCATCAGGACCATAAGCTTTGTATGGGTCAAGACCTTTAAGTATTCTGTTAGTGTCTAATATCGATATCTCAGTGCTTTCTAAGACCTCATCCCCATTCCATCTCATTGGTGTTAGGTTTTAGTGTCTTCTACTATGAAAACACTTTTGAACCTGTCACTCATTTCCTAACATAACCTCACATCATCCTCTTCAACTTTTCCCTCAGAATCTCTTAGCTACTCTTTAACTGGCAATTTACTCCTGATGAATATATGGAAAAGTTATGGATTTACTCTTACCATGTATGTAATTATCTTTTCAAAGTTTCTTTGTTCATCCTTTCTAATCTTGCTTTACTCATTTCTTGCTCTCTCATTCCTTATAGATAATGGCTAGCTGGAGTGCTGCTTATATTAGCATAAAAGCACATCTCAAAACTCCATTGTTTTTTGACATCTTTTATTGAACAATTCCTCCCTCTTTCTTAACCTTTTCTGTGTATTTGAGGGTGGAAATACCTATGTTCCAGCTCCTTCTTTGTAAATTTCACAGAACTTTTCACAGCAATGCCCTGGTTCCTGTACTTGATTTCTCAATTTAGGTTACCATTGAAATTGATGAGTTTTAAATAGTTTCCTTGCTTTTATATCCTTAAATCTTGTCACATACGAGTGCTCTTAACATTCTTATCTTACCTTATCTTCCTGCCCCAGGAGTCCTTTCTATCCTCTACAGGGCTCCTGCAATGCTCAGGGAGCTGGCCACATCCACTAGGTGGAACCAAAGGTCGCAAATTGTAGTTATGTTGTGTGTGTCCATGTTGAAGGATTGCAGGACAATTAAACATCAGTTGCTCACTGTCTTCATTGTGATAATGTTGAGTTAGTGTTTGTAATGTTGTAGGGTTCGGACCATAGATGAGAAAGTGTAACCCGTATATGTCTGAAGAGTGCAGTTTGAGATGGGTGTATGTATGGTGGGGTGACATTTAAGACTGAGTTAGGAGGGTAGCTCCTCCAGCCTGCCCTTTAGTTTCACTAGTTTGTGTACTCTGTGTTATGGGCACTTTTTCATGTTGAACAGCTTCTAGGACATTTAGAAAAGACCCTTCTGACCTTTTATGCTTTTCAGCCCTTGAACCTCCTTTTCTTTCATCGTGCACCTTCTGAATCCTCTCAACTGACATGAATTTATGTCCGTCCCCATTTATTACATTCTTTTAATTCCTAGGATCCTCTCTCATCTGATGACACCTTTCATGTTTACTCATTTACTCCCTAAGTTTCCCTTATTCCTCCTCCAAGTGTGGTAACTTCTCGAGTCTTTTTCTCAATAGTTTCTACTAAACTTTCTAGCTTTGTGGTATTAGCTATATTGTTCCTCATTTCTCCATTTTCTCTATCCTTTGTAAACCCACATGTAATTACCCATCACTTTTTTTTTTCACCGTATGGGGAGTGAGTTGTACACCTTTGGGGCCCCGTCTCTTGAACATTCTATCGTACAACTGTGTAAATTTATGTATGTTGTCTGCATTAACTATATCCTCAGTCATTATGTACCATTCATTCACCTCTCTTATACTATAAAAGTACTTCTTTACATCCTTTTTAACAAATTTCTTGCTTAATTTCATGTAATGTCCTATGATTGCTCTGCCCCTACACCTGTCAAAGAACTATTCATTGTCCACTTTTTCAGTCTGTTTTAAAGACTTATTGGTTGTGATCAGGTCAACCTTCGCTCTTCTGTCTTCCAATGTGGGCAAAATTTAAAGCCTTTAACCTTTCCCTGTAACTTAGCTCTCTTAACTCTGGTACCATATTTGTTGCCCTCCTATGGACCTTTTCAATTAGCTCTGTGTGCTCCTTTAGGGGTGGTGACCAAACTTGAGAAGCATATTCTAGTTTTGTCCTTGTGTGTGTGTGTGTGTGTGTGTGTGTGTGTGTGTGTGTGTGTGTGTGTAACTGTATACTTAGTGTGCATGATCTACAGGATTCATTGATTAATCATATGCTGCATATTTCTTTCCCAGGCCACACATGTGGTCCCCCCAGACGGAGGCTGGGGATGGGTGGTGGTTGCAGCGTCATTCATGTGCAATGTTGTTGTGGATGGTATCATCTTTTCCTGTGGAATGTTGCTGCCCAAGTTCAGGGATGAGTTTAATGTGTCTAATTCTGAGGTGTCATGGGTCAGCTCACTCCTTGGAGGCTTTTACCTCATTGTCGGTGAGTGAACTGTTTTCTGTTAAAGTTATTACTATCTAAGGCTAGGTAGATTGCAAGTACCGAAGAATCTTTCAATTTATCTTACGTTGTTTTGTATGACAATTGGAGTTAAGTTATTTTATCAGAGGAGTGCCTCATACTTTGTTCAGTAGTTTCAAGCTGAAATATTAGGTTTATCTTGATTTACATTTGCATACTAAACAATATGATTGGGATGTTAATTATAACTTTTTGTTATTTTGTAGCTACTGCTTCGTCATAATGTAGCAACAAAGAGTGAGAGTAGTGGAATTTATGATTAAATCATCAGTTTATTGGAAAGGCATGAAAGTTAGTGTCACAAAGAGACAGATAAATTTTACATAAATCCTTGTGAAGGTCATCTGATACTACAAATTTTCCCATTAATTGTCACTCCTGAAACCTCTTAAAGAGAATGATTATAGAATGTTATAAGCAAATTATATGTGTACTTGTAAGGTTATTGTATTGCATATATGAGTATTCCTCCATAAATAATTGATAGTGTAATGTATTATATTCTGTTTGAAAAGTTCTCCTTGGACTTGAACACCATACTCCAGCCCAGTATGGAACTTTCAGTATGACTAATTTTCCATATTGATACAGGTGTAATTTCTCATAGCTTCCAAGCTACAAGTGTTGTATGCCTATGCTCTTTTGAATACATTACATGCAGATATTCTTAGTTCGTTGTATATCGAGATGTACTTATAGTAGTAGAGTAACCATAAGTTGAAGGTGTAAACTGAAACATTAGTCCTATGTGTGGTAGTGTGGAAGCCTTTGCTCATATTAGTATATAGGCCATAACTCATATATGCATGACCCGATAGGCTGTATGGGCTTTACCAGACTGCCTGCACAAGGGTATGCTGCAGGTAAAAACTCACCTTTGGCGAGGTTATATTACTGAGAGTTCAGTCTAAAAGCTTCTCACTTCCAAGGAGTCCATCATTTCCCTGCTACTGGAAGTAGTGCAGCTTTGGAGCCGCAGGAGCTCCTGGAAAGATGTCCTGGGTAACACGAGAACCCTTACTTAGAATGGGGTGCTGGGGTAAATATAAATAAGTAAATAGATAAAGATAGGGTGTAGTTTCTTCTATTATAATTAAGAACATTAAAGTGTAGAGGAAAGACAGAACTGTAAAGTGGAGAATCATGGTAATTTTCTTTCTTCTTTTGTTGCACTCTAAGAATTATATTATACTCTATATGAGGTTAATGTGTCTTACTTCAGTGAAGGATATCCAGTAGCTTTGACTTATGATCAGGAAAGATAATTATAATTTGATGTTAAGTCTGTAATTATCTTTGATATACTTATGTATTATATTTGTTTCTTTGTAGGGCCATTTGTGTCAGCATTGGCAAATGCATATGGTTTCCGGACAGTTTGCATCTTAGGAGCAGTAATTTCTTCTGTGGCCTTTGGAATCTCTTCATTTGCAACTAGCATTTACTTTCTTCAGTTTACTTTTGGAGTTATGGGTGGTAAGTTTTCATTTTTAATGAACAATAAGCAATTTCTTAAGTCAATGTATATGGAGATTATTTGATATCAGTGATGGGCTCACTCTTGTAGCATCTGTTAGCTGCAAAAAAGCCAGAGTAGTGCTCCCATCCAATTAATATTGTTTTATTCCCTTCTACTATCATAATCGTAAAAGGAGACTGAAAAAGCTTGTACCCTAATGTCATAATATCTATCACGAGAGTTAATTTGGCGCTGAAATTTTTTCACTGTTATGAACTCAAAATCATTTATTGTGAATAGGGCAGTAATTTACCCTGAAATGGCCCTGTATGTGATAAATATTTAGAACTCTTCAGTCTTTATACAGAGATGTTAGACTTTATCTTTCTCTTTGTATTCATTGAGCCCTCCCAGGCTTTAAAATGAGATATTTCCTGCTGAATCTCTGTGGATATATTTAACATCACAAATTTTGTCTTGTATATCATTGTAGACTCCTACAGCTCTCTCTTACTCTGCTCTTTAAGTTGATCTATGACAGCCATCATCTGCTACCACATACTCATTCGGATTACCAGATGATTCTTCTAGAAGTAAGCTAAAAAAGAAAAAGGAAAGCATATCTTGCATTGCTGGGAGGGTTGGTAAAGCCAAATTTTATATAGCTGTGCTCAGCTTAACCCAAGAGCCTTCCATGCCTGTTGCAGGAGCAGGACCACCTTAAAAGAAGAGGTCACAAAGATTAAGAAAGATGAGGGAACAGTGACATGTACAGACTTGGATAGTTGTGAGGTAGGTACTCAGTTTTGAGTTCCACAAAGTATTTGTTAAAAAAAGTGAAGATCCAGATATAGGTAATGGAGCCCAAAATCGTGATGAACCTTACAATATTCCAGTTCATCCCAGAAAGACACAAATGGGCTAATGAAGAAGTAAAGGGACACTGCATCCCCTGACTCAAGCAGTGTTAACCCATTGGATCTTAAGGAATGTACTTCTGCATTCTCCTTACTCCTGTGGGTGATCTAAAGTAAGTTCCCCAAAACTGGGCAAATTCTGCATGATTAGAAGCAGGGAAAGCACAATACCCTAATGCAAGAAAGGATCATGTTCAAAGCTGCTTAGATAATGTCCTCTTAATATGATATCTGTACCCTGCATGGTGATGGAGACTGACCAGATACCTACTGACTAGGCGTCTTGAAGCAAACAGGTACTAAGCAAGCACCAACATAGATGTTAATCATAAATGATTTGCTTTGCATAACTGTTAGATTATTTTGAGGAATCGGAAACTGCCACTGATTAAGTGACAGGTTTAAATATTATTTCTCTAGATTGCAAGAAATCCTTTGATGTGGTCTCATGTAAGAAACTGCTTGCAAAAATTCCAATTGGTTGGAGGTTGAAAGTGGAGTCCTGCAGGGCAGTGTTCTTGAATTTGTACTTCTTACAATTTATGTAAATGGCCATCGTTAAATGTTTTGTTAATGGTGTTTTGATATACAAGAGAATAAGTACACAAAGGTGGAGAGAAATATGGCAAGAAAATATTGCTTTAGAATAACAAATAGCCTTTCATTGAGTGGAGATAGATGCATTCATATATTTAGGAAGTAAGAATGAGGATTTTGTATTTAGAATATGGAGAGCAGTGCTGGAAAACACTGAAGAAGAAAGATGAAGGTGTGTATTGTACCCAAACTTGAAGCCATCACTTTATGCTGTTAAGGTTGCTGTAAAAGCCAATGCCATATTAGTGATTTTATAAAAGACATTTACATAAATGGCAAAAGCATTTTTTCTGGAGCTTTACAAGAGTTTAGTATGTTCCTATATGGAATATGCAATGTGCAATGCATACTTGGTTTCCTTACAACAAAGGAGACACAGATATGCAAGAGAGAGAATACAGATTGCCTCAAATTTAGACCCTGAGCTAAGTAGCATTACTATATGAGAAAAGCATTATGAGCTTGGATTGACAGCAGGGAATAAAGGAGAAGGGAAGAACTTGTTAAAATTTTTGTACCCTTTAGTGGTTTTGAAAATATAAATTTGTGTCAGTTCGTCCTCCTTACAAGTGGAGATGTTATGCAAGAGATCATGCATAACAGGCCTCTTGGAAAAGAGGAGATAGTTGAGTCCCACTTGGGTTGGTCCTTGGGCCACTGCCATTCATAATTTATGTGGGTGACCTACCAGTAGGACAAGAATCATACCTGAATATATTTATGGATGATACTAAACTTATGAGAGAGGTTAGGAGTCTCCAGGATTGTGAGAACCTCTAAAGATAACTAGTCTCCACATGTGGTTAATTACTAGGCTAATGAAGTTCAGATCAACCAGATGTGAGGTGAAAAGGGTGACATTGTGAAAGGAGACCTACTTATGACTACCATCTAGAAGGAAACAAACTCAGGATTCAATATGTGAGAGACTTTGGGGTAGATATACAGTAGCACCAAGCATATCCCCTTGCCATCTCATGGGGATTGTTGCGGCAATTTTTTTAGTGGTCAGCATCCAAATTACCTTCAGTAGTGTAGACAAGAAGTGTTCAGAAAAATATTTACAGCATACGATAGATCTTACCTAGAGTATGCAGCACCATTCTGGTCTTTCCACTTGAGGTAACGTAGAAATCTGTTAAAGAAGGTCTAGGGGTTAGTAGCAAAAACCAGAAATATGGGAGAGAGGTTAGATGTCATGGAATTTCCCACATCAGAAGGAGGTTGAAAAAGGGAAAACATAACAACATTGTACAAGTTTTTGAAAGACACAGTTCTTAAAAGGTGAAAATGTCAGATCAGTAAACATAATGGGAAACTAAATAAGCTAGTTTCAAAGGATGTGTAGTAATACTTTTGTAAGATAAGAATTGTGAATATGTAGTACATAGTATGAGCCAAAGCCTTAAGTGAACGCGTTACAGATTGTTTTGACAGATTGTGTAATACAAAAGAATGATTAAGAGATGAAGCCTCACAAGTTCAGATCTCCCTCCTCTTATTGGCCTTACAAGTTTAGATCTCCCTCCTCACATTGGCCTAACAAGTTAAGATCTCCCTTCTCGTATTGGCCTCACAAGTCTAGATCTCCCTCCTCTTATTGGCCTCGCAAGTTTAGATCTCCCTCTTCTTATTGTCCTTCTCAAGCTCAGTTCTCCCACCTCTTATTGGCCTTTGAAGTTTAGATCTCCCTCCTCTTATTGGCCTGACATGTTTAGATCTACCTCCTTTTATTGGCTCACAAGTTTAGATCTCCCTCCTCTTATTGCACAAATAGGAAAGTACGGAAAAAAAGAGAGGGCACTCATAAAACCAAGGTATGGAATGAAAAAAATAAACATTGTCTTTGAACCCAGATTAATGAAATGCACTATCAGAGTGGGTTGTTTACAGCCACATCATTAATGCCTTTAAGACCAAATGTGATAAGCACATGATAATAAAAGCTATAAGAGGTCAGCCTTAGGAGTCTGTAACCCCCAAGACCTCTCATTCATTCTTAAAAGTAAGGGTGTTTATAAAATATGCATAGGAGAGTTAAGCATATAAGATGAAGGAAATTTATAATGATTGGATGAGTATATTTATCAGGAAGAAGGTAGTGTGAATAAGGATGAAGAGATGGAAGGTGAACATGTTATCTGGTCAAGATCTTGCACGTGCCAGCCACTAGGAGTGTGATAGATAGTGTTAAAGATTTATGCAGAAGATGCTGTGTTTTTACTGATTTCCTCATGCTCTTTATTAGCTAGTCCTAGTATCCAGGGGTTTATAATCAAAGCCTATTATTTAAAAAGATGTTAGAATCCTCCTCAGACCACTTCCTTATATATATAGTACTGGAAAGAGGACCTATATGATTTCATTGTTTTACTTTTCTCTGTATCCCAGGTGTTGGCTTTGGGTTGATATATGTCCCAGCTGTGATTGCTACAGGCTTCTATTTTGAGAGGCGTCGTGCTCTGGCAACTGGCATTGCTGTATGTGGCTCTGGTATTGGCACCTTCATCTTTGCACCCCTGAACAACTACCTCACAGCAACAGTGGACTGGCGGTGGACCCTTGTTGTATATGCAGGTCAGTAGTTACTGTACATTATTACTAACTTATTATTATTATTATTATAATTATTATTATTATTATTATTATTATTATTATTAAGGCATCCACAGGATAGAATAAATTGAGTGTGTGGGGCAATGTGCTGTTAGAGGACTGAAACAGGGCATAAAAAGTGGTGAGGGGAATCCATGGAAAGGTCTGTTGGGCCTGATTGTGTACAGTGGTTTGTGGTTTTGGTGCATTATACTTGACAGCTTGAGGATAATGTGAGCAAATGAGGCCAATTCTTCATCTGTTCCTGGCTCTGCCTCACTAGTGTGAGAAATGGCAGACAAGTATGAAAAGAAATTACTTTAATTATTATTATTAATATTATCATTATTATTATAATTAGTTATTATCATTATTATTATTATTATGATGATGATTATAATAAGACCAAGGACCCTTTTATGAGGCTTCTGCATCTTCAAAGCTGTACTCTACATAGGACCAGGTTAAAATGGGCTCCTTTGAGGTGAGAGGGTCCTTGTCAGTGCTGTACTCTTTTCCATCCAGTGACAATGATCCAGCTTTTGTCGAAAGTGACTTCTCACTCACAGTTTTACTACTTTCAGGCAGAGTCCAGTAACCCCTGTTATTACTTATAATCACCATTATGAGTGTGAAAGGGGACATTAATTTATCACTCATGAGTATCATATGAGTATGAATAAGAATGTTAATCAGCATGGTGTGCATAGTGAAAAATTAAGAATTATTTTATCAGTGTGCAAGCCTTTGTTTCCTTTAGTGCATTAGACATTAGTTGAAAATATGTAGGTGTGATCTGAGTGGCTGAGTGCAATTGATCTATCCCGTGTGAACGAGGACAAATTTGCTTATTTTTAAGGACCAAAAGTTGTTATATGCACTATTTCTCAGCCACTTGATTTTTTTTTTTTTTACTTGATCACCGTTCCCCGCGTCAGTGAGGTAGCACCGGGAAACAGACGAAGAAAGGCACATCTGCTCACATACAAATATATATATACGTATACGCGCTTACACGT
>JAUTYZ010121746.1:0-11333 GCA_032273725.1 Panulirus interruptus
GGTCTTAGTATTGTGGGTCCTGGCAGTGCGGGTCCTGGCAGTGTGGATCCCGGCAGTGTGGGTTATGGCACTGTGGGCCCTGGCACCGTGGGTCCTGGCACTGTGGGTCATGGCACTGTGGGCCCTAACAGTGTGGGTCATGGCACTGTGGGCCCTAACAGTGTGGGTCATGGCACTGTGGGCCCTAACAGTGTGGGTTCTGGCACTGTGGATGGGCGCACCTAATCGGAAGTAACTGACATGAGATTGTGGTTGGGAAGACCCCAAAGGCTGCCGTAATGGTGCACGAACAATAGAGGGCTTAACTACCTCATTCTTCGCCCCTTTCATAGTCCGTGGATAAGATCATCCGGACCTACCATTTTACACATTTCCATTCCATTCAGTGCTGATAGTATATCCTCATCTTGTATGTCGGTATAATGTCGAGTGTTTGTCCCTCTCCCAGCGATGAGAGTGGATCCGGGACATTTAGCTCAGTCTTCAGTACTTAATACAGTTAATAGAAGAGAGAAAATCATTTAAGATTTACCATAATTTCATCGTCTTGAACCACATCACCGTTTTCTGTGCTCACTGGACCAATTAACAGGATAATGACTGTCTTTCTTTTGACATAAATGTAGAGTTCGCTCGGGTTTCGTTTCTTTTTTTCAGTAATATACTCTCCATAGTGACGTTGACGTATAAGTCTTTCAATTTTTTTTAAACAAATTTACATAACTTAATCTATCATGTTGATCACTGTTCTCTGTGAGTTCCTTATGTGCTGCTTTTTTTTTTACATAACAGGCAGTTCTTTATTTCATTATTCCACCATTTGTCTTAATTTTGGAAAATGACCGTCTGGTAAGCACTGGCACAAATGTTCCCCCTACGGCTTTGAATGTCTTACTGAAGCTTTGCCAAGATGCGTCCACACCACTTTTACTGATTACATCCCAGATTTTCCTGTCAAGTGCAATGCAAAGATAAGTCACAATTGCAAGCCTAAAATCTGGCATATTTTTTTCACGACTTTCACGTTGACCAGCATTACAAGCAGTGTTGGAAGCTACCTCAAAAGTAATTTTGTCGGTGCCAAACTTTTCTCCAACTAAATCTAATGCGTTCACAATGGCTGGGATGGGACTGTACCTGTAGTGGTGTGTACGAACTCGGATTGGCTCGAGGGCGATTGCTGTACCCAGCTGCAACTGTGGGACGAAGGTTCTCCAGTATGCAATTATATTTCTTTTTATGGTAGTTGAGACAGCAACTGAATGCCCCAGTCACGGCCATCTCATGTATGTTTCATATATACGTATGTACCTCAGCCTAAGCCAGATACCCATTTATCGACCTCTTTTATTTTCAGCACGGAAAGTTCTGCTCTTGTTGGACCCGATCTCTTGAGCTTTCCCAACCATCATACAACTTTTGAGACCTTTGTACACTGCCAGCACTTAGTTTCATCGCTTGACTTATTCCACTCATCCACTACTCTTGTACCACTCTATGCTAAGATATTTGTTATGGCCTCCCTTGCTCTATATTTGTATTTTCCGAAGAAATGTACACTATCGACATAATCATACTGGATTAAAACCTTAAAGGTAATGCTCAAGTCACCCTTTACTCTTGTCTCTTCCAATGTAGGCAAATGTATGACCTCTAACCTCTTACTGTGACTCAGCTCTTTCAGTTCTGGTACCATCTTTGTTGCCCTCCTCTGATCCTTCTTTATATGTTGTCTGTGCTTCTTCTACGTGGTGTGACCAAACTTGAGAAGCATATTCGAGTTCTGGTCTTATGTAGGATATTAACAGCTTGCCATAAACTTCCTTATCCATATACTTGAAAGCTATTCTAATATTTGCCAGCAGACAGTATGTCTATTTTCCCATTCTTTTGATGTGGAACTCTGAAAACAGGTTACAGACAATGTCAACTCCCAAGTACCTCTCACACACAGAATCCTGAAGCTTATTTCTGACTAGATACTAATCATGAGGCTTTCTTTCATGCTGTCCTAAACACATTTTGTTTCATTTTCTCAAGTTGAATTCAACCTCACATCAGACCAACTATGGAGTCTGTCTTGGGCCATCTGTAAGATGATGGGACGTTGCTCACTTTTCACACCCTCATAACCTTTGCATCATCTGAAAACACATTCAGGTAGGAGTCCACACCTTCTGGCAAGTCATTCACAAAGATCAAGGAGAGCATCTGTCCCAGAAGAGAGAACCCTGCGGCATTCCACTGGTGACCTCCATCCATCTGGAAAAGCTCCTCTGACATGAATCCTTTGTTCTCTTTCACTAAGATGATGATCTATCTTCCTGCCTGGTAATCCAGTACCTTAATCAGCCTCCCACGTGGTATAGTGTCAAATGCTTTCTGGCATTCCAGATACAAACAATCCATCCAGCCTTCCCTTTTGCTTAAAACAGAGCTCACTTTCTCAGAGATATCTATGAATTTTGTTTAACATGACCTTTTTCCCCTGAAACAATGCTGTGTGTGTGTGTGTATGGGTTACTTATTGGTAATTGCCTATTTATACAGCACAGGGAGGGATTTTTACACTTGTGAGGCTTTATCTCTTGAACCATGTCTACTACCATACAACTTCTTAAACTTCTTCTACATTTATCATGTCCTCATGCAATTATTCCATTCATCCAATACTCTTGTACTGTAAAAGTACTTCTTTAAATCCTTTCTAACAAGTTTCTTTCAAAATGTCATGCTATGGCCTCTGGTTGTTCTATCCTTCCAAGGACTGCTCAAAATCTGCATCATCAATCTGGTTTTAAAATTTACCCCAAGGTTGTTACCCCTCACTCTTCTCTCTTCCACAGAGGGCAAATACAAGTCCTCTAGTCTTTCCTTGTAATTCAGCTCTTAATTCTGGTACCATGTATGTTGCTCTCCTCTGAACATTTTCTCTTAGCTCTCTGTGCTTCTTTAGGTACGTTGACCAACTTGAGAGGCATATTCTACATTTGGTCTTATGTAGGAAGTGAAGAGCTTGCAACAGGTTAGTAATGATATTGACTCCTAAGTCTGTCTCACAGACAGTTTCGTGCAGCTATTTCCTACTAGGTGATATTCAGTCGAAGCCTTCGCTTACTGTGGCCTATCCTAATCACTTACATTTGCTTGGGTTGAACTTCATCAACTATGTATCAGACCAATTTTGGAGTATGTCTAGGTTTCCTTGTAAGCTGATGCAATCTCCTTGTTTTTCACTTCTTTTATGACTACTGGAAACATATTCAGGTAGGAGTCCATACCTTCTAATGGGACATTCACATAGATTAAGAAGAGTAATGGTCCCAGAACAGAACTGTGTGGCACTCCACTGGTGACCTCAACCTATTATATGATCTCTTTTTTCCAACTGGTGCATCATATATGATATTCTCAATATCCATACTAGTAATATGTGTGAAGATAAGATCTAGCAATGTTAGTGTATCAGTATCCCTTAACCTAGTATATTCACTGACACGTAGGTAAAGGAAATTTTCCTGTACACATTCTAAAAACTTGTGCCTCCATAACTCTCTGTTACCATGAGAATCCAAATTATCCCAGTTTATCTCTTTATAACTGAAAACCCCTATTATCAGTGCTTCACCTTCTCTGAGAAGTGCTGTTTTTTACTACTTCACACACAATCCTGATTGTTATCACTGTATATTTGTTCTTGATCATTAGAATTCTTCAGAGGATTATATAGTAACAACACCATTATGAACTTCTTTCCTACAGTTACTTTTTCCATTATGTCTGAATGGATTATCTTCTATTTCCTGACCTCTAAGGCTGTCTCATATCAAGAAAGCCAATCCTTCTCCTCCTTTACATTCTCTTTCCCTTCTTACTATGGTACCCCTCTGGACAGAACAGGTGAGATCTTATGTCTTTGGTGAGCTTTATTTCCACAACTTCATCAACATCAGATGCATTTTCCCTTATATAATCCTAAAATTCTAGCTCTTACCATTTTCTACTAAACCATTGGCATTTATATACACTACTTTCAATCTGACATTACCATCACCTAACATTCATGATCTCTCTGTGGCACTGGCAGGGCTGCTTTGTCCTCTTGCCTCATTCAGTGTCTCCTAACTTTTGCCTTCTGTCTATTCTTTGCCTTACTCCCTCTCTTCCATTGGTCTACCAAGTTTGATGAACACCCAACAGAATTCCACTTTTTAAAATTTCTTAGCCTACCTAAGTACCTTCTACTTGGGTCACTTCAAATGTAACCATAGATGGTCATCCTCTTAGATCCTGATTATAACCACCAATTCTTCTCCTTTCTTTTATCACAGAAAGTGCATATAGCAATTCTATAGCCTCGAGTGATCTTTTAACGAGCATATCTTCATTCTTTCCTCTCTATCTGATGTATGATCTTCCAAGCCAACAATAATCAACCTCACGCTTTACCAATCATTCTAATAATGGTGCCACCCACTTTTCAGCCTGATCCTTCTGTGCTGAATTGTCAACCTTCATGTTCTAGACTTTCTCTAAAATCTCCCTTAGTTAACAAGCACTGGTTCTGTGTAATCTACACTTATCTAAACTTTTCATCAACCAGGCCATAAACTTCCTTGAGCATTCCATCTCTTACACTGCATGTATTCTTTCTACAGTTTCAGTTAATTTCCTATGTGTCTGTGTCTGTATGTCCTTAAGTCTTTGTTCCACTGCATCAATCTGCATGCTCTACAGCTGTTCATCAGCTCCTAAATTGCTCATGCTACCTCTCCATACCCAATATAATTCAATATATTCTGTATATGCTATAGGCTTTTCTTCTTGCTGAACAGACTCTAGAACAACTATAAGGGACCCATCTGACCTACGCACAGACTTTTCTTCTTGCTGAGCAGCCTCTAAAACAACTATAAGGGACCCATCTGACCTTTTTAGTTCTTCAATGAATTTAGCTAATTTCCTTTGCTTATATATATAACGTTCTGAATCCTTTAACTAATTTGAATCTAATTCATAACCAATGACTGTATTTTTCAAACCCTATGTTCCATTCTCATCTTGTGACACTTTCATGATCTTTACACTGATTCCCCAGTTTTTCTATTTCCTCCTCTTATTGTGTTAACTTCTGATCTTGTTTTTGAATAATTTCAAATATCTCCAAACTTTTGGCAAATTCATTCTTTATTTCTTATTCTTTTATTTTCTTTATGGAGCTAGTTACACCTGAGAGATCTTAATACTTTCCCTTGTTTGAATCCATATCTGATTAAAATCAAAATGAAAACTACAAAACTTTCACCTACTTGGCCTTGTGTGTGTTTAACAACAGTCTTACCTTAGACTGGCCAAGTTGGTCTGGCTATCACAATTAATTACCATGCCTTCTTTTAACGTATCTATTTACTTTTCCACACAATGCTAAAGGTCTTAAACTGTTCCCCTAATTAATAAGAATGAGAGTAATACAGCTTACTGGCACAAAAATATCAAAGAAAATTTTTATATCACATCAACTGGCAGTGTTGCCTTTTGGAAACAAATACTTTACTATCTTTTATTTACCCCCAGTTACACTTCTTCTAGGTAATTCCTAGCTATACTTACTCGCTCTCCCATGTCAGCCACTCAATTTTTCATCCCAAGTCAGCCACTCAATATTTCATTGTTTGTTTATCTTTAAATGAACAATTATTTAAACAATTTGGTTTACTGAAGATGGCAACACTCACGAGCATTCTATGTGAAACTGGAGATCCTCCATTCCCAACTGTTATCAAATTCCTAAAACTCTGGCACACTCAACTTCGTATCCAAAAGATATATCACTCAAAGGCCCCTTCATACTCCATTCCCCCACCCCTTACCTGTACATAATAGGGTTGATGTACTGCAGATCCTTCAACATCTTGAAAATAAACTTGCAGCTCTGGGAAATCTGTTTTCAGCAGGTTGTTGATCAGCTGTGTATGTATGTACATATGTATGTAATTACCCATCTGCACTGTATGGAGAGGGATGACTTCACTCATGGGGCTTCATCTTTTGAACTTTATAACTTTTTAAATTTTTGCAAGCTGTCTACATTCACAATTTTAGCACTATGTGCACTCCATTCATCTACTACTCTTATACTAAAAAGTAATGGTACATTTTTACATCTTTTCTAACAAGTTTCTTGCTTAATTTGATGTTAGGCTATCTGATTGTTCTATCTCTGCATCTTATTTAGAACCGTTTACCAATGACACTGTCAAACTGGTTTAAAAACTTAAGGCATCTAACCTTTCACTGTAACTTAGCTCTCTTGATTATGGTACTTTGCTTACCTACTCTGGACCTTCTCTATTAGTTTTTTGTGGTTCTTCAAGTAAGATAACCAAACTTGAGAAGAACATTCTAGTTTTGGCCAGAAAAAGGATGCAGAGAGTTTGCTGAATATTTCCTTATCCATGTACTTGAAAGCAATTCAATTATTTGCCTGCAAACAATTTGTCGTTTTTACTATTATCTTATGGTGGGCTCTGGTGACAGGTTAAGTATAATATCGAGTCTTCAGTCTCTCTCACACAGTTTCTTGCAGCTTATTCCTACTACGTAATATTTTTACCGACGACTTTTTTCATTGTGTCCCATTCCCATTACTCTGCAATTACTCCAGCTGAATTTCATCAACCATGTATTTCTGACCAACTTTGGAGATTGTCTATAACCCCTTGTGAGTTCATGCAATCCTCCACTCTTTTTACTTTACTTATGACCATGGAATCATCTGCAAACATATTAAGGTAGGAGTCCAATCCTTCTGGCAAGTCATTTACATGTATCAAGTGGAGCAATGGTCTCAGACATTATCCCTGTGGCATGCCAATGGTGACTTACCAATTTTGAAAAGGCTACTTTGACATGAGTCCTCTGTTCTCTTCCACTAGGGTAATTTTCTGCCTATCAGAATATTCCCCTCATTCCTGCTCAAAGATTCAGCTTCTTTACCAATCTCCAATGTAGTTCTGTCAAGTGCTTTCTGGTGGTCCAGTTTAAATACCTATTTGTACAGTACAGGGAGTTTTATGCATGGGAGGCCCCATCTCTTCAACACTCTCTACTATCATACAAAGTCTTTAATTCATGTATCCTGTCTGCATTAACCATGTCCTCAGTCAATATGTCCATTCATCCACCACTCTTTACTATAAAAGTATTTCTTTACATCTGTACTTACAAGTTTCTCACTTAATTTCATGTTACGTCCTTGGTTGCTCTATCCCTGCATCTCGCAAAGTACTGTCTACTGTCCACTTTGTCGATCTCTTTTAAAAACTTAGAGGATGTTATCAGGTCACCCATCAGTCTTCTCTCTTCCAAGGTGAGTAAAGTTGAAGACTCCAGCCTTTCCCTGGTACCATCTTTGTTGCCTTCCTCTGAACCTTTTCTATGAGTTCTTTGTGTTTCTTTGGGTGCAGTGAGAAGGATGTTCTAGTTTTGGCCTTATGTAGGATACAAATAGCTTACTGAATATTTCTTTATCCATATAATTGAAAGTTATTCAGATATTTACCAGCATACAGTTTGTCTCCATAGCTATTCTCCTAATATGGGACTCTGGTAACAGGCTACGGATGATGTCTACTTCCAAGTCCCTCACTCCCAGAATGTTGAGCTTATTTCCTGCATGGTAATAATCCTATTGAGGCCATCTTTCACTTTGTCCCACCCTCATTACTTTACATTAGCTTGGGTTGAATTTCATCAACCACATTTCAGACCAACTTTGGAGTCTATTTAGGTAAGCTGATACACTCCTCACTTTTCACTTCCCTCATGACCTTTGCATCATCTGCAAACATATTCAGCTAGAATTCCATACCTTCAGGCAAGTTATTCATGTAGATGAAGAGGAGTAATGGTCCCAGAACCGAACCCTGTGGCACTTTGCTGATCACCTCAACCCATTTGGAAAAGGCTCCTCTGATATGCGTCCTTAGTTCCCTCCCACTGAGATAATATTCCATCCAACGAAGGAGCTCCCCCTTATTCCTGCTTGGTGATCCAGCTTAAAAATAAGCCTCTAATGTGGTACAGTGTCAAATGTCTTCTAACAATCTAGATGCAGACAGTCCACCCAGCCTTCCCTTTTGTCCAGGACTGAGCTCACTCCTCATAAAACTCTTAAGAGGTTAGTTATACATGACCTCCTTCCCTAAAACCATGTTGTGTCTCATTTAGGAAACTTCTCCTCTGCAGAAAGTCATCCACTTGCTGTCAAACAATCATCTTCAGAACCTTACCAATTTGTACATTATGGACAGAAAGTTTTACTCATATGGGGCTCAACTCTTGTACTTCCTATACCATCAAGAAGATTTTTAAATCTTTGTAAGCTACTGGCATTCACCATCTCTTTACGTGGACCATTCCAACCATCCAATAACTTTACACAAAACCAATGTCTTTTTATATCCTTGACCAGCCTCTTGCTTAACTTTTGATCATGGCCTCTGGTAACCTCATGAATAAAAGTTTACTGTCTATGTCATCCTGTTGATTTAGGAGTTTGAAGGCTGTTATCAGGTCACCCCTCTCTATTCTATCCTCTATGGCAGACAGCTGTGTAGCCCTCAACCTTTCATTTGAGCTCAACGTTCTTAATTCAGGTACCATATTGGTTGCTCTTCTCTGGGCTCTCTTAATCCTATCTTTGTGATTCACTAGATGTGGTGACCAGATCAGAAAGACATAATCCAGTTTCCGTCTATGTTGTGAACTGCTTACAAAACATTTCCTTATCCATATACTTGAGTATGATTTTAATATTTGCCAGTAGGCAGCTTATTTCTTTCACAAATCCCCTTATGTGTAGCTCTGCCAACAGTTTTAGTGTTGCTAACCCCTAGGTCTCTTTCCTGCATCAATTCTTGTAGCTTATTTCCCACCAATGGGAATTTGCACTTGGACCTTCTTTTGCTAAGTCCCATCCTCATTACATTCCACTTAATTGGAATGAATCTCATCATCCATTTATTAGAACATCTTTGGAGTTTGTCCAGGTCCTTATGTAAGTTAATGCAATTGTTTTCATGTGTTATTACTCTCACGATCTTGGCATTATCTGGAAACATGTTTTGGTTATGAGTCTAATCCTTCAGGCAAATCAATTTCGTACATCAAGAACAGCAGTGGGCCCCCCAAAAAAAACCTGTGGCAAACCACTTGTAACTTTAGCCCATTTTGAAAATGTGCCTCTTACCTGCAGCCTTCATTTGTTAACGAGGAGAAATTTGAACAGATAAGTCATGTGAAAATCAACAATATTTCAGTAATCATCTAACTGTACTGTTTGGGGATGGAGTTTCACACTGATAGGGGCCCCATCTCTTAAGCATTCTTTACTATCATATAAATTCTTATATTCATGTATGCTTTCTGCATTACCCATGTCCTCAATCATTCTATTCCATTAATCCACCACTCTTATACTATAAAAGCACTTCTTTACAAATGTTTCTTACTTAATTTCATGTCATGTCCTCTGGTTTCTCCATCCCAACATCTCTCAAACAACTGTTTAATGTCCACGTTATCAATCTTTTTTAAAAACATAAAGGTTTTGATCAGGTCACCCCTCACACTTCTTTCTTACAAGGTTGGTAAATTTAAAGCTTTCAGCCTTTCCCTCAAACTTAGCTCTCTTAACTTGGGTACAAAATTTGTTGCCCTCCTCTATTAGCTCTATGTGCTTCTTTAGGTGCAGTGACTAAACTTGAGAAGCATATTCTTGTTTTGGCCTTATGTAGGATATAAACAGCTTATCATTTACTTATCCAAACACTTAAACAACTACTGATATTTGCCATAAGACAGTTTGTTGTCTTTACTATTCTCCTAATGTGGGACACTGATGAAAGGTTAGGTACAAAATTGACTCCATTAGTCCTTCTCACAAACAAAATCCTGAAGCTTATTTCTTGCTAGGAAATACTCATACTGAGGCCTTCGTTTACTTTGTCTCCTCCTCATTACTTTACATCTGCTTGGGTTGAATTTCATCAACAATGTTTCAGACCAACTCTGGAGCCTGTTCAAGTCCCCTTAAAAGCTGATGCAATCCTCCTCGCTCTTCACTTCCCTCATGACTTTTGCATTACCTCAAACATATTCAGGTAGGAGTCCACACTTTCAGGCAAGTCATTCACATAAATCAAATACAGGAACAGTCCCAAAAGAGAACCTTGGGACACCACTGGTGACCTTCAACCATTTTGAAAAGGCTCCTCTAACATGCATCCATTGTTCTCTTCCACCAAGATAATCTTCTATCCATTGAAGTCTCCCCCTTATTCCTGCCTGGCATTCCAGCTTCTTAATCAGCTTCCCATGCACCACTGTGTCAAATGCTTTCTGGCAGCCAAGATATAAACAATCTACCAAGCCTTCCCTTTTGTCACTATCTACCCAGCATTCCCTCTTACCTGAGACAGAGATCACTCTATCATAGAAATCTAAGAGGTCTCTTACACTCAACCTCCTTTCCCTAAAACTGTGTTGTCTCTCACTTAGGTAATTTCTACTTAGAAGAAAGTCACCAATTTGCTTTCTCAGTAACTTTTCTAGTATCTTACAGACTACACTCATCAAGCAGACTGGTCTTTTGCTCAGCACCCCTTCCTGGTCTCCTTTCTTAAAGATGGGTATGATGTTTGCCATTTTCCACTCTCCTGGCAATTTACCTCTCTCCAGTGACATCTTGAACATTATTTCAAGGGGTCTGTTTTGTGTATCTGCAAACATCTTCAGCATATATGATGAAATTTCTTCAGGACCATGAGCCTTGTATGGGTCAAGACCTTTCAGCATTCTGTTAATGTCTTTTCTAAATATCTCAATATTTTGTATAGTGTCCTCCCCATCCCACCTCACTAGTGATGGGTGACTACAGTGTCTTCCACTCTGAACAAACACTTTTGAACTTATTATCTAGTTCCTCACATATATCTGAATGTAGGGTGGGAACCATACCCTCTTGGATTTTCCAGATATACATATACCTCTCCCCTTTGCACTCCAAGGAGTATAGCATTAGTGTTTTCAGTCATTCCCTGTAATTTAGTTCCTTTACCTTATTAATAAAGGCTGTGAAATTACTGTGGACACTTTCCAAGTCCTCTACTATTTTTCCCTCTGAATCCCTTAATCTAATTAGCAGCTCTTAAACTGGCATTCTACTTCTGATAAATTTATGAAAGAGTTTTGTATGTTCACCTGCCTTATCCACAACACACTTTTCAAAATTTCTATTCCTCCTTTCTTATTCTGCTACACTCATTCCTTGC
>JAUTYZ010121856.1:639-11331 GCA_032273725.1 Panulirus interruptus
GTATAGAAAAATACATAAAGAATACAATTTACAGTATCATTCACCGGGTAAGATATGTTTTGAACTGGGAGGCAACCACTCCGCAAATCCCCTCTCTGCACTGGAAACTTATCAAACTGCACACTATTGTATTGCCCATATTTCTATTACATTATGTTTCTTAATATTCTACTCAAGGTAATTTATTATTTGTGTATGAATTAGTCATAAACCTACTAAAGATAACTGTGCATAAAAAAATATCTAAAAATGTAATTCAACTTAACATTCACCAATCAAAAGACACAAGTTATGAAAGCAAACGATGTGACTCCAGGCGGTGGACAAGTTTTTTCAATATTTTTCTTGAATATGTTGATAATCATTAGTTCATTCATCATTTAGGAATATAATGAAGAGAACTATGAAATAAAAACATATATAAAGAAAACGACTTACCATATCATTCATCCAGCTAGTACGTTTTTAACCATGAGACAAACCACTCACTTCCCTGAACTTGAAAAGTTCTAAACTGTACACAGTCGTACCATCCATATTTCTGCTATAAGTTCTAAACTGTACACAGTCGTACCGCCCATATTTCTGCTATAGTACTTTACTTATTTTTTTCATACTTGATCGCCATTTCCCGCGTTAGCAAGGTAGCACCAGGAACAGATGAATAAAGGCCGCATCTGTTCACATCCATTCTCTAGCTATCAAGTGTAATGCACCGAAACCACAGCTCCCTATCCACAACCAGACCCCAAAGACCTTTCCATGGTTTACCCTGGATGCTTCACATGCCCTGGAACAGTCTACCGACAGGATATCGACACCTGTATACCACTTGGTTCCAATTCACTCAATCCCGTGCATGCCTTTCACCCTCCTGCATGTTCAGGCCCCAATCACTCAAATTTTTTTCACTCCATCCTTCCACCTCCAATATATCTCCCCATTCTCCTTATTCCCTCCACTTCTGACACATATATCCTCTTTGTCAATTTTTCCTCACTCATTTTCTCCATATGTCAAAACCATTTCAGCATACCCTCTTCAGCTCTCATTATCATACTCTTTTTATTACCACACATCTCTCCTACCCTTTCATTACTTATTCGATCAAACCACCTCACACCACATATTGTCCTCAACATTTCATTTCCAGCATATCCACCCTCCTCCGCACAGTCTTATCTACAGCCCATGCCTCATATCTACATAATAATGTTGGGACTACTATACCTTCAAACATACCCATTTTTCCCCTCCCAGTCTTTTCTTAACATCATACTCTATATAATTCATGTTTATAGTATGAATTAGTCAAGAACCTATGGAATAATATCAATGCCATGTATTGTTTTCATATGTGAATCAGGCCTGAACCTGTATTCAAGAGCTGTGTAAGGTGGGTGGTGACGAGTAAGGTGGTGATGACTTGCATTTTGTCCAGTGTATTGTGCCACCTGTGTTAGCATAAAGTGGTGCTGTACCAGTTATTTCCATCTCAGTAATGAGTCAGAAGAGGCTGTATAATAAGGAGGACATAATAAGGAACAGGTTTCAGAGATGTTGGTAGACAATAAGGAAGATAAGTATGGATTATAAGACAAAAATATAACATCTGTGTTGAACTATATACATTATTTACCATGCATTATTGCTGGAGTAAATAATACTCAATTACAATATTTGTTATTTTTCTTCTCTGATCATGGAATATGTAGAAAAACTGGGAAGCAATACGTAAGCAAACATAGCAACAAAGTTCATATGATATAGTACATGCAGCTAAAAAAGCAATGATTACTTTGTGGCAAGCATATATCTGGCAGTTGAACATGGCTGCGTAGCAGAATGTGCTGGACGATTACGTAACAGTTATTCTTATAATTATGCAGTTGAAAATGAGCCAAATTTACTTCTATATTTGTCTTCTACATTCTCTTAACATAATCTTTGATATTTTAAGGAGACAAACACTTTCCATTAATCTTGAAATTCACAAATTCTTAAGGTCATGATAACTTCTTTTGTGGATGCTAAAGGTTAAATGGAAGAGCATCTTCCATCTTCACCTATGTCAGCATCCTGAGATGTACTGCCATACTTTTAAGGAAGACGTCATCAGAAGTGAGTAAATACATAAGAATCAGATACGTTTCACATGATACAGCCTTGTTTTTCGATAAAAATCCTGTGGATCATTTGTGAACTCAGGGTTCTTAAGGACTCAAAGTTATAAACACAGAAAAACTTTTCATATTATGATACGAACAAGCCATGGAGAAGGTGACGAAGGAAGGCACTATATGAAGCTTTGTTGTGACTCACGTATACACCTTGAGCCGTTCTTTTTCATATTTTTTTTATCTAAAAGCGTCAAATGTGGGTGAGAAGAAAAAAAATACGAAAAATTAAATCGTTGCACTACAATTAAGAGAAGGTTCTCTCAATAGGATCGTACCAAGTGTATATGGATGAATTAAAACGATGTCAGCGGTGGAGAGAGAGCTCGGAAGGATTGACAACAGAGGATAGGGACTGTAAAGATTGAAAACAATGGAAGGACAGCTCGGAAGATAAGCAGCAGTGGGGTTGCATAGTTTTGAAAGGATTACTGCAGTGAAGTGGGTATTTCGGAACTTTTCTCTAGTAGTAGGCTGACAACGCGAAAAGATTGGTTGAGCAAAATGACACTTCGGAAGGGTTTGCAACAGTTATTAGAAAACTCGGTAGGGTAGGCAGAAGTGGGTTAACAACACCGAAGGGTTGGCTGCCGTGGGTTTGATAACTCCGAAAGGTTGGCAGAAGTGTGTGCATAACAATACGTTTGGCCGTGGAGTAAACCCTACTTTTGCTGTTGTTTAATTCACGAACATTGGGCATGGCATAGGAGAGAAAACGTGATGAAAATACAGGGTAGGACAATAATTGACATTTTTTTTTTCAGTTATACTGTTTCAGCCATCGCCGTCGCTTAGTCATTGCGGTTAGTGCGATTTTGAATTTGCGCATACGTTTAGTTTAAAAGCGCTGAGATTACGTTACGACATTCAGAGCTGTTCAATAAATATATTTGTTCTAACAATATTGCTCTGCAAGTTCCGATACTAAAAGTAAACATTAAGAAAGAACAAGAGAACAGTTTGCAAAAGACATGGATACATTATAGAAGCAATGTGTACATTTATGTGTAATTGAATTAAACTTACAGTATTTGTAATTAACTATTTCTACCATACGAGGAGGGTGTTTTACACTCGAGTGGCCATATTTTTATCATTTATATATATTTATATTTTGCTAATAATGTCCACTTTAATGTTTACGTACATAATTATTCACACTCGCAAGCAATTTATATGAGTGACATTATTCATGTGTATATGCCTCTCCCACTGAGAAGCATTTTTTTCGTCCTTTGAGGCTGTAGACATTGGTATATTTTCATGGAAATCATTAGCCAGATCTTGTAATCTTAGCAGCACAGATATAAGCCAAACCTAGTTAACGTAATTGGAAGAAAAACAAGTAGTATCATTTCCCTGTACTTACTAAAGTTTCTCTTGTAATCATAAAGCATTAAGAAAAATTTGGAATCAAATGTTTATGCAACATTAATGCAGTGCAACTAGCGATTCGATTTTGATACTGCAGCATATGGATAAATCGGAAGGGTTGGCATCAGTGACTGAATAAAACAGTACGTTAGGGGGTGGGGTAATTGGTAGTTTTGTTGTTGTTTAACCCAAGAAAATAGGCATGATTCAAAATTTGAAGAAATGTTATAAGAATAATAAGAGCAATATCATAATTTTTTCTTAAATATTGTTATAAAATGAATTCAGATGTTCAGTTTGTAGTCATCACATAGTCATGGCGGTTATGCATTATGAATGCACCTGCGCATGCGCAAGCGCTTGCGCAGAGTTTGAAAATCATATATCCTTCCAATATTCAGTATTATATAATTGATATTGTATTTCCATAAACTCCTGCGCAAGTGTCGATGTTAAACTTCATATAGAAACAAGAAAATAGTTCGTAGTCGACGTATATATGATTTAAAGACAATGTGTATGTTTTTGTGTAATTACGTACAGTATTTCGTAATAGAGGTTTGGACTTTACGAGGAGGACGTCTTTACAGTCATAGGGTCCCATTTATATCATGTCATCGTATGTCTTTTACAACGTTCACTTTAATGTTTCCGTACATATTTTTTTCTTTTTTCCCACGTATGCTTATCAACTGAGTGACATCGTTCAGGTGTATATATGCCTACTCAGAATTTTGTGTTTATGTTCGTGGATGCTCCAGACATTAGTTTATGTAGATGAAAACCAATAAGCAAATAGTGTGATCTTGTTGTTACAGATACGAGCCAACCCGAGCTGAGGTAATAAGTTTACTTTTAAACAGTGACCTAGTGAAAGGAAAAGTTCGATTGTGAAGCGGTCGGTTATGAACTGTAGTTATCGTTTCCCGCTAAGCAGCGTTACAACTTCACACCTCAGTCCTGCTCTGACCTCGCTTGAGACAAGAGGCAGGAGACGTGAAAGAAAGTAGAACTGTTTTGTGATAGATTACGAGCATTCATGCTGATAGATTTTAGTGCTAGTGCATTACCAGACAGCGAAGTGATGTGAAGTTATTGACACTGATTTCTGTACAGACTAAATACGTGACTGTAAATACGCTGTGTGAAAAAAAAAAATTTGTGTGTTCAGATCACGGGAAAATTATTGTGATTCACATTTAAGGAAGATATCATCAGAAGTGAGTAACATACATAAGAAAGAATCAGATACGTTTCACATGATACAGCCTTGTTTTTCGATAAAAATCCTGTGAATAATTTGTGAACTCATGGTAAATATTAAGTATAACTACTGCTATTCTTTTCATTTTTGTGGAAAAGATTGGTCAGTTATTCTTAAGGACTCAAAGTTATATACACAGAAGAACTTTTTATATTATGATACGAACAAGCCAAGGAGAAGATGACGAAGGAAGGCACTATATGAAGCTTTGTTGTGACTCACGTATACACCTTGAGCCGTTCTCTTTCATAATTTCTTCTTTAAAAGCTTCAAATGTGTGTGAGAAGAAAAAAAAATATGAAAAATTTAATCGTTGTACTATTATTAAGAGAAGTTTTATCGCAATAGAATCGTACCAAGTGTATATGGATAAATTGAAACGAAGTCAGCAGTGGAGAGAAAGCTCGGAAGAATTGACAACAGTGGAGAGGGACTGTAAAGATTGAAAACAGTGGAAGAACAGCCTGGAAGGTAAGCAGCAGTGGAGTTGCATAGTTTCGAAAGGTTTACTGCAGTGGAGTGGGTATTTCGGAAGTTTTCTCTAGCAGTGGTTTGACAACGCGAAAAGATTGGTTGAGCAGAATGACACCTCGAAAGGGTTTGCAGCAGTTATTAGAAAATTCGGTAGGGTAGGCAGAAGTGGGTAACAACTCCGAAGGGTTGCCTGCCGTGGGTTTGAAAACTCCGAAGGGTTGGTTGCCGTGGGTTTGATAACTCCGAAAGCTTAGCAGCAGTGTGTGCATAACAATACGTTTGGCCGTGGAGTAAACCCAAGTTTTGCTGCTGTTTAATCCACGAACACTGGGCTTGGCATAGGAGAAAAAACGTGATGAAAATACAGGGTAGGACAATCATTGGCATTTTTTCTTATTCAATTCAACTTTTTCAGCCATCGCCATCGCATAGTCATGGCGGTTAGGGCCATTTTGAATTTGCGCATGCGTTTAGTTGAAAAGCACTGAGATTAAGTTACAACATTCAGAGCTGTTCAATAAATATTTTTGTGCCATATGTATTGCTCTGCAAGTTCCGATACTAAAAGTAAACCTTAAGAAAGAACAAGAAAACAGTTTAAAAAAGATATGTATACAGTATAAAAGCAATGTGTATATTTTTGTGTAATTGAATTTAACTTACAGTATTTGTAATTACCTATTTCTCCCATACGAGGAGGGAGTTTTTCACTCGAGCGGCCCAATTTATATCATTTATATATATCTATATTTTGCTGACAATGTCCACTTTATTGTTTCGTATATAATCATTAACACTCGCAAGCAATTTATGTGAGTGACATTATTCATGTGTATATGCCTCTCCCACTGAGAAGCTTTTTTTTCGTCCTTAGAGGCTGTAGACATTGGTATATTTTGATGGAAACCATTAGCCATATCTTGTAAACTTAGCAGCACAAATATAAGCCAAACCTAGCTAACGTAATTGGAAGAAAACAAGTAGTATCATTTCACTGAACTTATTAAAGTTTCTCATGTAATCATAAAGCATTAAGAAATATTTGGAATGAAATGTTTATGCAACATTATCGCAGTGCTACTAGCGATTCGATTTTGATACTGCAGCATATGGATAACTCGGAAGGGTTGGCATCAGTGACTGAATAAAACACTACGTTAGGGGGTGGGGTAATTGGTATTTTTATTGTTGTGTAACCCAAGAAAATAGGCATGATTCACAATTAAAAGAATTTTGATAAAAATATTAAGAGCATTAACATATTTTTTTCTTAAATATTGTTATGAAATAAATTCAGATGTTCAGTTTGTAGTCATCACATAGTCATGGCGGTTAGTAATTATGAATGCGCCTGCACATGCGCAAGCGCTTGCGCAGAGTTTGAAAATCATATATCCTTCCAATATTCAGTATTATTTATTTGATATTGTTTCTCCATAAACTCCTGCGCAAGTGTTGATGTTAAACTTCATATAGAAACATGAAAATAGTTTGTAGTCCACGTATATATGGTTTAAAGACAATATGTATGTTTGTGTGAAATTTCGTACAGTATTTCGTAATAGCGGTTTGTACTGTACGAGGAGGACGTTTTTACAGTCATAGGGTCCCATTTATATCATGTCATCGTATGTCTTTTACAACGTTCACTTTAATGTTTACGTACATATTTTTTTCTTTTTTCCCACTTAAGCTTATCAACTGATTGACATCGTTCAGGTGTATATATGCCTACTCAGAATCTTGTGTTTACGTTCGTGGAGGCTCCAGACATTGGTTTATGTAGATGGAAACCAATAAGCAAATATTGTGATCTTGGTGTGACAGATACGAGCCAACCCGAGCTAAGGTAATAAGTTTACTTTTAAACAGTGACCTTGTGAAAGGAAAAGTTCGATTGTGAAGCGGTCGGTTGTGACCTGTTGTTATCTTTTCCCGCTTAGCAGCGGTACAACTTCACACCTCAGGCCCTCTCTGACCTCGCTTGAGACAAGAGGCAGGAGATGTGAATGAAAGTAGAACTGGTTGGTGATAGATCTGAGCATTAATGCTGATTAATTCTAGTGCTAGTGCATTTCAAGACAGCGAAGTGATGTAAAGTTATTAACACTGATTTCTGTACAGACTTAACACGTGACTGTAAAAAGGCTGTGGGCATTTGTGTTTGTGTGTGTGTGTGTGTGTTCTGATCACGGGAAAAATTATTGTGATTCACATTTAAGGAAGACATTATCAGAAGTGAGTAACATTCATAAGAAAGAATCAGATACGTTTCACATGATACAGCCTTGTTTTTCAATAAAAATCCTTTGAATAATCTGTGAACTCATGATGAATATTGAGTATAACTACTACTATTCTTTTCATTTTTGTGGAAAATGATTGGTCATTTTTCTTAAGGACTCAAAGTAATAAACACAGAAAACTTTTCATATTATGATGCGAAAAATCTATGGAGAAGGTGACGTAGGAAGTCACTATATGAAGCTTTGTTGTGACTCATGTATACACCTTGAGCCATTCTCGTTTACAATTTCTTCTCTAAAAGCTTCAAATGTGTGTGAGAAGAAAAAAAAAAGAAAAATTTAATTGTTGTACTACAATCAAGAGAAGCTTTTTCGCAATAGGATCGTACCAAGTGTATATTGATAAATTGAAACGATGTCAGCAGGTGGAGAGAGAGCTCGGAAGGATTGACAACAGTGGATAGGGACTGTAAAGATTGAAAACAGTGGAAGGACAGCTCGGAAGATAAGCAGCAGTGGAGTTCCATAGTTTTGAAAGGTTTACTGCAGTGGAGTGGGTATTTCGGAAGTTTCATCTAGCAGTAGGTTGACAACTCGAAAAGATTGGTTGAGCAGAATGACACCTCGGAAGGGTTTGCAGCAGTTATTTGAAAACTCGGTAGTGTAGGCAGAAATGGGTTAACAACTCCGATGGGTTGCCTGCTTTGGGTTTGATACCTCCGAAGGGTTGGCTGCCGTGGGTTTGATAACTCCGAAGGGTTGGCTGCCGTGGGTTTGATAACTCCGAAGGGTTGGCTGCCGTGGGTTTGATAACTCGGAAGGGTTGGCTCCCGTGGGTTTGATAACTCCGAAGGGTTGGCAGCAGTGTATGCATAACAATACGTTAGGCCGTGGAGTAAACCCTATTTTTGCTGTTGTTTAATCCACGAACATTGGGCATGGCGTAGGAGAGAGAACGTGATGAAAATACAGGGTAGCACAATCATTGGTATTTTTTTTTTAATTCTGTTGCAGCCATCACCATCGCAGAGTCATGGCGGTTAGGGCCATTTTGAATTTGTGCATGCGTTTAGTTTAAAAGCACTGAGATTACGTTACAACATTCAGAGCTGTTCAATAAATATTTTTGTTCCATATATATTGCTCTGCAAGTTCCGATACTAGTAATAAACCTTATGAAAGAATAAGAGAACAGTTTATAGAAGACATGCATACTGTATAATAGCAATGTGTATATATATATGTGTAATTAAACTTACAGTATTTGTAATTACCTATTTCTACTATACGAGGAGGGAGTTTTTTACACTCGTGCGGCCCAATTTGTATCATTTATATTTAATCATATTTTGCTAACAATGTCCACTTTTATGTTTACGTACATAATATTCACACTCGCTTGCAATTTATGTAAGTGACATTATTCATGTGTAATACCTCTCCCACTGATAAGCTTTTTTTTCGTCCTTAGAGGCTGTAGACATTGGTATATTTTTTATGGAAACCATTAGCCAGATCTTGTGATTTTAGCAGCACAGATGTAAGCCAAACCTATCTAACGTAATTGCAAGAAAAACAAATATTATCATTCCACTGAACTTACTAAAGTTTCTCTCGTAATCATAAAGTATTTAGAAATATTTGAAATCAAATGTTTTTGCAACTTTAATGCAGTGGAACTACCGATTCGATTTTGATACTGCAGCACATGGATAACTCGGAAGAGTTGGCATCAGTGATTGAATGAAACAGTACGCTAGGAGGTGGGGTAATTGGTATTTTTGTTGTTATTTAACCCAAGAAAATAGACACGGTTCACAATAAGAAGAAAATGTGATAAAAATGATAAGAGCATAAACTTAATTATTTCTTAAATATTGTTTAAAATTAATTCAGATGTTCAGTTTGTAGTCTTCACATAGTCATGGCGGTTAGTCATTATGAATACGCCTACGCATGCGCAAGCACTTGCGTAGAGTTTGAAAATCATATCTCCTTCCAATATTCAGTATTATTTAATTGATATTGTTTTTCCATAAACTCTTGCGCAAGTCTCGATGTTAAACTTCATACAGAACAAGAAAATAGTTCATAGTCGAGGTATATATGGTTTAAAGGCAATGTGTATGTTTGTGTGTAATTACGTACAGTATTTCTTAATAGCGGTTTGTACTGTACGAGGAGGACGTTTTTACAGTCATGGGATCCCATGTATATCATGTCATCGTATATCTTTTACAACGTTCATTCTAATGTTTATGTACATATTTTTTTTTTCCACGTAAGCTTATCAACTGAGTGACATCGTTCAGGTGTATATATGCCTACTAAGAATCTTGTGTTTACGTTCGTGGAGGCTCCAGACATTAGTTTATGTAGATGGAAACCAATAAGAAAATATTGTGATCTTGATGTGACAGATACGAGCCAACCCGAGCTAAGGTAATCAGGTTACTTTTAAACAGTGACCTTGTGAAAGGAAAAGTTCAATTGTGAAGTGGTTGGTTATGACCTGTTGTTATCTTTTCCCGCTAAGCAGCGGTACAACTTCACACCTCAGTCCTTCTCTGACCTTGCTTGAGACAAGAGGCAGGAGACGTGAACGAAAGTAGAATTGGTGTGTGTTCTGATCACGGGAAAATTATTGTGATTCACTTTTAAAGGAAGACATCATCAGAAGTGAGTAACATTCATAAGAAAGAATCAGATACGTTTCACATGATACAGCCTTGTTCTTCGATAAAAATCCTGTGAATAATTTGTAAACTCATGGTAAACATTTAGTATAACTAATACTATTCATTTCATTTTTGTGGAAAAAGATTGGTCATTTTTCTTAAGGACTCAAAGTTATAAACACAGAAAAACATTTCATATTTTGATACGAACAATCCCTGGAGAAGGTGACGAAGGAAGGCACTATATGAAGCTTTGTTGCGACTCACATATACACCTTGAGCCGTTTTCGTTCATAATTTATTCTTTAAAAGCTCCAAATATGTGTTAGAAGAAAAAGCATAAATCGTTGCACTACAGTTAAGAGAAGTTTTCTCGCAATAGGATCGTACCAAGTTTATATGGATAAATTGAAACGATGTCAGCAGTGGAGAGAGAGCTCGGAAAGATAGACAACAGTGGGTAGAGACTGCAAATATTG
>JAUTYZ010121966.1:851-11330 GCA_032273725.1 Panulirus interruptus
CACCTTTGTTGAGATTGCATCATTGACACTGGATGAAAAGGAGTAGTGTTTTGTCAAGGAACTTTTCACTCTGAAGGAGTCCATTATTTCCCTGCTCCTGATAAGAGGAAAGTCTTAAAGCTGCAGAAGCCCCATAATGGGGTCCTGGGGTTGTATGATTAATAATATTACATATCTTTAAAAGATTTATGTATAGGGCTGGGTGGATATTCAATTACCATGTCAGTACTAGTAACGTATATATCTTGATCATAACTACTTTTCCTTAACTTACAATTGTTGTACACAGACAAAGACCAAAGTAGAAAAAGTATGTACTGCCCTAGCCTTCTGGGTAGAGGTAAACAGAACAATTACTACATATGCAAGACCAGATGCTTCACTAATCTTGCTCAACCATTCTCGATACTTATGCCAGTAGAAGCTTTGGTGCAGTTGAAGCCAATACTGGAAATCATTTACTCACACAGAATTACAAACAAACACAAATTACATTTACTCAGATGCTAAGTTTGTTGCTGACTAGTCGTATTCAGACCCAATGGTAATAGAAAGTTCACCTTCATGGATATAAGTTGTGTGATACCATTGGTTGGTGTCAACAAAAACTGAAAGAAAACATGAAATTCATATCAGATATGAAGCATTCTGTATACGTGAAACTTTTGTGGAATAATTTAAATTATCAGTTAAAAAGATATTTTAACAAAAGAAGATATAATCAAAAGGTTTGGTGATATAGTCCATGGGATACACATCAAAAGTTTCTGCTATAATTTTGCATTTCAATCACTTTTGTTACAAAATCTTTCTTTTTCATTTAATTTGAATTCATTGACACTTAACGGCAAGCTATGCAAGAAACTTCGTTATAAAGGACTGGAAATACTGTTTTAGTGTAAGGGATGGATGGTTGGAATAAACTATGGAATGAAACCGTAAATGCTTTTAGTACTGTATACAAATGTTTAAAAAGCTACTTGATAGCAAAGAAAGTTCAAGAGATGGGGTTCTACAAATTCAGAACTCCCTTCCCATTCTACACAAAGAGGTAATTACAAAAACGTAATAATTTAACATTATACTTACTAATATCCCCCTTGTTGATGGTGGCACTTAATGGTTGACAAACTTGTTGACACTCAGGAACTGGTCTAAAATGCCAAGTTTTGGTGCCACTGATTTGAGCTTGCCAAGATGGTCTCTGCACATAATCCAGCTGTAAAAACAATTAATTGAACATGGTCAAACAGATTCATTGCAAAGATTTATCACATGTTTACCATCAAAATTCTAAAATTGTTTGTAAGAGTCTTAGTTCATTATGAGAAAATGGTTACCAGTTTTCCTTACTGCTACACATTACCAATAGTTGAATCTTAGACCCCTGTGTAAATTATTCCTTACTGCTGTATGATATCAGCAGAAAGATATTTAAAAATTTAGATGCAATAACATTAGATGCATAAATAAATTCGTATCTAAGGAAAATCTTAATCTTAAGCAGCATGCTGAGACAAATAAAAAGGATAAGCTCCAAAACTGCAGAGGAAAAATTGTTACACAAGGAAGAGGCTATGATACAGGGTGTTTACTGACAAAACAAATAATGGTATTTTTGGTTATTATTGTCAGCTTTAAGTGCTGACTAAAAACAAAATCTTATTTGTTACATACTGCATAAGATTACCAGAGGAAGTGAAAAGTGGTTGTAAGTAACTTTTCCTTTCAGGACATTTTGATGAGATCAAATCAAGCCTATATGCAGCAAAACAATGCAGAAATACTGTAAGATCACCTGAATAAAAGACTTTAACTTAGATAAAAACGTACTCTTAACATACTCTTCCAAAAATATTGGCTAAATGTACATGCAAGTACAGAGTACTGCTTGGTGTACCCATAAACAGGCTGTTGGATTTCATCAACTCAAAAAAATGTACTGATACTATAAAGATATTCCCTGACAGTGTACCTGTACAGATGTCTTATTAATAATGCACTTTACATTATGTTGTGGAACAGGAGCTTGACTGAGGAAACAATGACTATGACTTGTATCAACAATTAAGGAAAGCAGATATATATGGTAAGAATACTAAAGGTGTCAAACATTAGGTATTATTATTGGAATGAAAGATATGATGCTAAAGCAGAAAAACAACGCACATGCCAGGCAGCACCAGGTCCCTGACCACCCATGAAGATCCAGTCAAGGGCAGAGGATTCAGACTCATTGGGCAGGAAAGCAGGCCGTGGTGCTAGCTGCCGCAGGATGACACTCACGCCTGGAGAACAATTACTCCTGTGGGGTAGATGTGGGTTAATGCACAAGAAAAACGTCAATATTGCTACTGTTTATAGAAGTGGGATTCGAAAAACCTCCTCATGTAGGAAACTCCTAAAATGTTATTGTATTCAAGCCTCACTTCCCTTTCTCTCCATAAAAATTTCCATTTGTTATGAGCTACTAAATACAACTGGAAAAATGGAGGAAAGATAAGTTAGACAAATAAGGAATAACTTATGAAAGACAGGATGACTGAAAGGAAAGGGGATAAGGAGGCGAATGAGGGGGTGAAGAAGGATATGAGGGAAGGAAGTACTGGAAGGAGCAATACAAAGAGGAATGAAAAAAAAAAACGACAAAGCATTAGGAGAATAAATTATGAGAGGAAACGAAGTTGAAGGGTAGGAAGGGGTGAACAAGCACTAAGCCAGTTAAGTTCCAGTTTAAACTTTAAGTGGCATAAAATCTAAATTTAAGTCTTATGCCTTTCAATTCTTTAAATACTGGAAAACAGCTGTATAAAGGTTCAAGGCAATTGGTTGAATTTTCTTGACGTTATCAGTTAGTTTTTATTATATATAACCCCAGGACCCCTTTTAAGGGGCTATCACAATTCTAAGGCTGAACTTCAAATATGAAATATAGAAGTTTCCCAAAAATCACCGAAGTGGTATGCTGAATATACTCTTGAGCATGTCAGAAGGATGGTGTACCGGCGGATAGCATTTTTGTCGCCCTTCAATAGCTTCCTGTTAGTTGCGATCACTTCCGGCAACCTAGTTAGCTCATAATATCTGACGTCATGCTGCTGATGGAGGTGGTAGGGGTATCAACACGAGGCGAGGCCTGGGGCCCGTGACTTCAGATGGAGGAAGGGAAGGGTAAGCAGTAGGTGGGGAATGACTCCTGTGTTGTCAAGCTCCTATTAAAATGGGTAAGGGTGGCAGGAGGTGGAGACTGGGGCCTATGACGTCAAGATGCTGGTGGAGGGGTTGGTTTGGAAAGCTGTGAGAATCGAGGAAACAATAAAAAACCTGCCGCTATATAACAAAGGTTGAAAAGGGCTGATCTACATCATAAATCTGTGCATTCTGCAATTATCGTTTCTCGACTATACCTTCCCCTATCCAACCCTTCCTTATCCACCATGCACCAGGATAAATTCCGCTAACAAAGGGCAAGGGGTAACTTGTGGGCGGTTCCACCACCCTATGGGAGGAAGTTTAATTCCTTAAAGTTTATTCTCAAGAAAGAAAGGGATCCCATCCACAATACGGTGAGGTGTCTGCTTTACCATTGTTACCAACTGTAACTGGCTTCACACCTGCAGACATTCGTTTACTCATCTCCAGAGTTTAACCTCTCTATCCAAGCCTTAAACTAATACCAACCCTTACGCCTGTTCTTTCTTAATATTAGCATGTGATCCAACACCAATATCTACTTCATACCACTTTAAACTTTTAGTTTTCATTTATATGCTTTCTTTCCAGTAACTTTCTTTCGAACGTTCCTTTTGACAACGTTGTCTGTCTTATATGTTTAAGTACATGAAAATCTACCTCATTCCTCCTGCATCCATATTTAGCCACAGCATCAGCCAATTCATTTCCAACGAGTCCTTGTGAAGGCACCCAAAGGAATGAGACTTGTCTTCCCCTAATATCTAATATCGCAACACTACATCTAATGTCTTTAAAAAGGACATCCTCATTCATTATATCTCTCAAGTTTCTCATGAACACACTTAAGAGTCATTTACTAACAAGATATCGAAGGAGGTGGAGGCGGAACTCGGGAGGGAGGGGTTACCCTGGGAGGTTATGCCACCCCAGGGGGAGGGATAAAGCGGAATTGGGGAGGGGGTGATCCCTGGGCGGGTCCGCCACCCCGGACACACACACTTCCCGTTGTGACGTCAATGCATTCACTGTCGTGATGACTGATAGCGTTATATCCTGTAATGTCACCACATAGCCAGTGTTGCAACGTCATTATATATACATTATTGCGTCTGAAGACGCTATTTCTTTTGACGTTACCACAAACATATCTAAAAATCGACGGGTGATTTTATATTTAATGACATATCTCGTGCCATTTCCACATAATATAATGGTTGACGTTATAATGTGACGCAGTGTCCTAAACCGTCACTATTCACAGGCTCACTGACGTAAAGTCCACCGATATAATGAAATACACTTAAATCTCTTTAATGCTCAATGACATCATTTCCTCCGACTTGACCATATAATCATTGATACTCAGTGACGTCATGTCCTTCGACATGAAATAATCACTATAATAGGGGTGGCATATCCTGTGATGTTATTAATGCTAGATGTCACTATAATATCCTAAAACACAACAGCCTTATTATGTCCTGTGACTTCTGTGACTTTCTTCTCTTTTGTCCTGAGGACACAATACGTAGCTGTCTCTACTTACTAATAAAATCACACACGTCGGCTCTTCCATTTCCTTTCGTTCTAATATGGATGATTCTGACACTCCATCTCAAGATCTACCCCCTCACACCTTATTACCATTCTCACATTACCTTATTGCAAAGGCCATATGGTAACCATGCTCTTGAGTAGTGTGCCTCAAGAGCTTGCGCTTGCTCCATTTCCCCTCTGTATCGAGACCAAAACTCTACCTTTCTCTTGCAAACTTAAGTGATCTAGTCCATCCAGAATAAGGGAGACTACTATGATCCCTCTATTCTATCAACTGATATATTTTACTTCTGTTTCAACAGTCTTTAAGTCCCTCTCAGACATCATGAATTTAAGACTCTTAGGTCTGACTCCATTACGGCTTCCCTATAGCGGGATATACTGGAGGCACACTTCATCTAACTCTTATCTAATCTTCCTCACTCAAGGACTCCATATAATCTTACGTCGTGGCCCTTAAAGTGCGAGGAACTTTTACGGTCTGGCATGTCTCACACTTCTAAATTTCTACCCTTTAACTTTCCAGCTAACAATTATTTATAAATCTTCTTCCCAACTGGTCTACCGCTATGATTGTTAATGGATCTAACTCTCCTTCCTAACAATCACCTGTAGTGTTTTTGGTAGGTTCTTTTCTGCCTCCTTCCCTCTTCATCACTGATTTCTTTTTTGACCAATAATTCACTTAACTCCAATGATTATAATCAATTATGCACTTTTCTTTATGTACACAACCTTCCTCACATACAACTTCTATTTTATGTTTTACTTCGACAACTTCCCTCATCACACCTACGTAATGAAAGTCGAATTTAATGCTTCTAGAAACCAGTTTCTTCTAAGTAATTTAAAAAATTTTGATCTCAAGAAGACTACATCGACTTGCAGAATTCAGCAACCTCGCTAATCCTATACATTAATATAAGAGCATTACTTCCCATGTCCTTTCCTCTTATCCTAAACCAAGACAGTACGTTAAAATCTAAATAATATAATACAAATCCGCAAAACACATTTTGCATCTTTTAATATCGCCCTAAACTTATTCCGCAATCCCATCCACTTTTTTGTGATAACGATGTGTGTTACGGGGAAAGAGTTTTATTTATACTCGTGTTGCCCCTTCTCTTAACCCTGTGTATATGTACAATGCCTTTACCCTTATGTGTATACATACACACCTGCCTAAGCCAGGTACTCATTTATCGACTAGTCCCAAATGTAGTAGACAGCTGGGATTTGCTGTGGGTCGACCCCTGTGCCCAGGATTCGAATACTCTATAGCTTAAAGGGGAAGGGGGAAGATCGCCCTCGATGCCTCTTGCTTCGCTACTTCCCTAAACATATATGAAGGAACTGAGAGAGATTGATAGACGGACTGACACAAACAGAACTAGCAGACATAGGGATTCAGATATGAAACAAAGGCAGACAGATGAACCGCTACAGAACTTACCAGCCGAAGTACCAGGGTTGTGTGCCTGGAAGCCTGGCGGCGCGGGAAGGGTGCATGGCGAGGGCCGCCCGCAAGTCTTGGTACTCTGTACGGAAGGGAAGGAACTGACAATCGTCCATCACGGCTTCATAAGCACCGTCAGTACTGTCGTAAAGGCTACGTAAGAAAGCTACTGAGAACCTCTGGAGGGCTGGCCAGTGGGCGGCACCTCCACGTACCACCAGAGGGCGGGAAAGGTACGCCCACCTTACAAAATCCGTCCGCGATATGTTGGCACTAAGTTCAGTGGGTCCGGTCGCACCGCCGCACATGCGCTCACATCTCGTCCGAGGCCGAGTGGCCTCCAATACAAAGTAATTGTTTCGAATGATGCATTTAGAGGTGATGAACTCATTTTTTAATCTGGAAAGGAAGTTCATCTGTGAATTTAATATGAGGCTGAGCGTTAACACTACAATGGCACCTGCCACCCATCTCCGCCAATGGCACGGTTTGGCACTCGCACTGTTGGCATACTCGGTGATTTTCTTCGACTCGTCCCTGTTACATTTTAATTCGTTATATTTCTTGGTCACATATATGTCTATGAGATCATCTACTGTGATGCCCTTCGACCTGGCTTCATAGACGAGTCTGTCACACAATAATCGAAGCTTAGTGAGGTTGGGGGCTGCACTATTCTCACGAACATTGTTATTCTCTGCCATCCCAGGCTCATCTAGTTCTAAGCTGTAAACATTCAGCTAACGGGAGCCGTGCCTGCCAGAAGAATAGTCATACCAGGGCTCCTGCGCTCTACTAATATAAATCATATTCACTTTAGTTATCAATTACACCGGTAAACAATACAAAAATCGTTAAAGTCAAATGAGAAATAAACAGTAAAGAAAAACTTACCACTGTTAATGGTTTATATTAATATTTCAAATTACTGTAACTATTATTCTGACAGGTCATGGCGCGTGAATTTGAGACAGCAGACGACATGGTCTGGCTTCCTCCCTTAAATTTCACTCTGGAATCTGACACCGCATGCCGCCCCAATCAATCACCACGGCTTACCAGCAATGATTTATACCCCTTAAGATTGAGAAAGAGGTATACCGATCTTGGAAGTTTACCCGTAATGTGGGTCAATAAATTTCGGGTTAAGGAATGGCTACTACACAATGAAACTAGTTCAGCTTTCACATATTTTCGTATTTAAAATTTTCAGTATCACTGAACCTTGTATAGGATTCATATATACCTAGAATCAATACAGTAAGAATGTAAATTAAATAATTGGGTACCAATTGACACAAAAAAGAAATTACTTTTAATATCGGATACGGCTGCCATCTAATTACACCATGTCAAACCCTGCAAGTGTTAGTGATCACGCGAACACACGAGATTACACATTTGGCGCCATATTCAAGTGAAGGATAAAAACTAATCATGGTCCACTGATTGGTAATATGAAAAACGAAACATCATTGGTGGGTATACATGAATTATACAAAATAAAGAAAATGAAATGTGAGAAATGAATGGTAACATGATCAAACATTAGCAATTGGGATCAGTGCAGCAGGTTCAGTAAAGCAAATAACAGGAGCCAAAATTCAAAATTGGAGAACACTGCAATTCATCCAAATAATGGTAAAGATTAATGTTGTAATTGACAAACCAGGAATAATGGCAAAACTTACACTCTACAGCCTGGGTCCAGTACCTTGCATGCACATTACACTAACTTTGGGAGCTCTGAAAGAAGCAAAGTCATCACGTTTTGAGTCAAATTTGAGCTCTCAATCAACTCGAAAGAACTGACAGGCTTACAACCAGTTCCTGGCCCATTGTTGAGCCCAGGTCTACCTATCTATTTACATCTCCGATGCTAGTTTCCTCCAGAACTTCCATCAAAGGAGTGACCACAGGAAAAGAATCTCAACTCATCCCTGTCATCACATGCCTACGTCACATCATCATTCCACACATTCTTCCATCATTTCTCTTCCACTATTTCCCCATGTCATTGGTGGTCTTCCTCTCACCAACTCCTTTAACCATACACACTCCATGTAAACTTCGTCTTGCATTCTTTCCACATTCCCAAACCACCTCAAAGTATTATGCTCTACCCACTCCAAAAATCTTTCCCTTTTCATTCCCTGCCATACCACATCTCTCACACCCCCTCATCACTTTCTTTATTCCATCTTGTCACACCACATGATCCTCTCAAATGACTCATTTCCACAGCCTGGATTCTTGACCTCTGTGACTCATCCCATGTCCATGTTTTGGCTGTATAGGTAGGAACATGTTATCCTTAATCCTTCTTTCCATACTTACACCTCTGCCCTTCATTATTCTATTAAGGGACCTAATGACTCCTCTACTCTGTATTGCTCTCCCCCTTATTGCCAAACTTACCAGAGATAGCTCCCAAATAGTATATAAATTCTGTTATCTCTTTCTGTCTTTTTCCCCCATATCTATAACAAAGTTTAGTACACTTTCTTCTCTCACTCTATAGGGTTTTGCAAAATCTATACCTTCACTCTGTTTTGCTTCAAACACCACTACTTTATTTTTACCTGCATTTACTTTCAATTGCCTATGCTTAAGCACATCATAAGATACACTTACGATCTTCTGCAACTCTTCTTTGCTCTCAGCAAACAACTCAGTATCATCTGCAAAAAGGCTTGTCAATAGCCACAACATCTCATCAACACACTCCCATCTCTACACCCCTTTTCCCTAGCTTTGCTTTCAAGAGCAGGTACAACTTAATAAGCTTAGGTTTTGGAAAACTTTATTCACAGGTGGCTATGTTCACTTTCTCCATCAGGACCATCAAGCATGGGAACTAATCCTCTAACATCCTCTTAATGATGTCAATTCTATAAGCGAATGCTTTTCTCCAAAGTCTCTTTTATGAAGATGTAATGTGGTACTGGAGACTCTTGAACTTTTCATTCTGAGGAATGGCAGTGATGTTGTCGTAAGTGCTTTAAGCCTTTGAACTGCGGCACTGAGAGCTTCCCCAGCAGCTACATATGCACTAGATTAGTCCACTGACAGCATATCGCCCCTTGTATATCATATTGCTCCAATTCACACTCTCCTGTACGTTCCAGTCCCTTTAACTCAAAAGGATCTTTCACTTCATCCTTCCACCTCCTCCTTGGTTTCCCTCCAATTCCAACAAGTATACCCTCTTAGTCATCCTTTTCATATGTCCAAACCATTTCAGCACAACCTCTTTAGCTTTTCATACATACCTTTTTTTAAAGCTGAGACAGAATGAGCAACTGAGGCCCTAATCAAAGCCATCTCATTAATGCTATATGTATATGGTTTATTCCATTGACAGCATGTCGACCCCCAGTATACCACATCGTTCCAGTTCACTCAATCCTGTGCACACCTTTCACCCTCCTGCATGTTTAGGTCCCGATCGCTTAAAATATTTTTCACTCCATCCTTCCATCTCCAATTTGGTTTCCCCGTTTTCCTTGTTCCCTCCACTTTTGACACATACATCCTTTTTGTCAACCTTTCCTCTCATTCTCTCCATACGTCCAAACCATTTCAGCACACTCTCTTCTGCTCTCTCAACCACACTTTTTTTTTATTGCCACACCTCTCTCTTACCCTTTTATTACTCCGATTAAACAACCTTACACCACATAATGTCCTCAAACCTTTCATTGCCAACACGTCCACACGCCTCCGCACACCCTCATCCATAACTCATGCCTCCCATCCATGCAACATAATTAGGACTACTATACCTTCGAACATACCTATTTCCGCCCTCCAATTTAACGAAGTGTCATTCCACTCATTCCTCAATGCTCCCAGAACCTTCGCCCCCTTACTGACCCTGAGTTATACTCAGTTCCGCTTGCATGATTCCATTCGCTGCCATGTCCACTCCTAGGTATCTGAAACACTTCATTTCCTCCAATTTTTCTCCATTCAAACACACACCCCAACTAACCTGTCCCTCAACTTTGCTACAACTAATAACCTTGCTTTTATTCACATTTACTCTCAACTTCCTCATTTCACACATCCTTCCAAACTCAGTCACCAGCTTCTGCAGTTTCACACTCGAATCTTCCACCAGTGCTGTATCATCAGCAAACAACCGACTCACTTCCCAGGCCCTCTCATCCCTCACAGACTGCATACTCGCCCCTCTCTCCAAGACTCTCGCTTTTTTTTTTTTATGTTAGCTGAGACGGCACGGGCAACTGAGGCCCTAATCAAGG
>JAUTYZ010122184.1:0-11328 GCA_032273725.1 Panulirus interruptus
GATTCCTCTATCAAGGAATAAAGTATTGAAACTGAAACTGAACTGAAGATTATGTGTTATCTTGAGTTTATGTTCTTATCTTTACCTTTTTTTATATGTAAGTGAATTTGAATTTTGAGGTAGTTTTTTCATAACGTTTCCGAACATTTGTTGTGTCAGTCCCCCATCGCATCTGCCTCTCGCGTTTTCCTTGTGGGTCAGTCAGTAGTGACTGGTCTTGGTGCATTGCCTTACTGGAGTCCAGACCAGATATTACAGTCTAACTCAAAACAAAACAAAAGAATTAGCACTTTTGTGTGTCCGTATCTGTGTGTGTGTGTGTGTGTGTGTGTGTGTGTGTGTTCAGGAATGTATATATATATATAAACGTACACTTACGCCTGCATCAGGCAATAAGAAATTTTTAAGAGCGAACGGAAAGGTTTACAGTAAGGGGAAAATATACGACTTAAAAAAATTTTGTTTTTACCTTCATTCTCTTGACTAATACCTGACTTTACCAGGCACTTGAGGCCCTTTCCCTTTACAACAGTGTTGGATTTAAGACCATCTTTACCAGCCAAATTCATACATCTTAAGATTCTGTATATCACTGTCATATGGTCGGGAGACATTTTGTTTTTTCCCGAGGGACTCATGTTTTATATTCCCCTCCAGGCTGGAAATAATGAGGCCATCCGGCTGGCCCCTCATACCTCAGGTGCCAGAACGTGAGGAGGGCGTCTGCCGGGTAATTTATGAGGGTGAACTCCTAAAGATAGAGAGGTCAGAGAAAATGAGGGAATGGCCTTCTTTGTGGGAATGGCCTGGAATTTCTTCGCTCAGTGAGGAGGATATATATGAGGCTGTGAGGTGCAGACGATGTAGTAACGGCATGAGGAAGGAATCATGAGTTTAGGGATGAATGGACACGATATGTACTCACCAGTAGATTCAGTTTAGCTCAATTTGTCATTGTTATCACCTCTTCAATATATATATATATATATATATATACACACTCCTTCTAACACAAGCAAAGTGCATGTAGTTCCAGTATAACTTGAGATGCCAGTTTGGATATGTAATTTCCATTAGATGATATATGATTAAAATTCATTTTAACATAATAACAAAATACTTCTTATGAATAAGACTTAATATATTTTCATTCAAGGCAATTGATACTGCTCTGAATTAATGCAATGGGAAAGTAATCATTTAGCCCCACCAGAAGCATTTCAATGAAGTTTCATCACACATGTTAATACTATGAATTATGTTGATAATTAATGTAATTTCCTCTTCTTTTCCAATAAATACCAATTTTTAAGATATCATTATGATGTTAATTTGCATACACCAGTTCTTTTCTTTAATGTACAAGCCTAGGAACTCTGAAACATCATATTCAGCTCAAACAAAAGACTTTAGTGTGTTAAAAATTAAAAGACTTGCATAAATATAATATGCTAATGGATTCTTTTGATAGTATTCCTTCCCACTAAAAAGAATAAAAAAATATGAACACTCCTTCAGCTGTGATGCGTCAATAGCCTCTTCATGAGTCACATCCAAGTGCAAGTGCAATTACGATAAAATAAACTTTAATGCCTGAACAATTTGCTCAAGACAAAATTAACTCATTCTGCACTTGAGGTATGACAGCAAACATAAAATGCAGTCCATATAATGAGACAGCAAGCTTATAAAATTTTTTACAAAGTGCATATAAGATTTTAGAGTACGTGTTTTCTACACTGAGTGATACATACTGTACACTGTGATGTACAGTGATTCTTTGCTTACGGTAAAATACACAAAAATTGCTTACATTATACAAATGAAGTACTTCTGAAACAAGACAAAATGAGAGGCATTACATTATTGGACTTACAAGACTGTGATGTAAAATCTCTATGTAAGAGCTACTAAAGGAGATAGATCAACACATTCAGTTTTGGGATATGTTTCAAAGTGCAAAGTGAAAAAAGAAAGAAACACTTCTCATATGTGTGGAAGATCATGTTTCACTTTAATAAGCTGGGCATGGGATGAGGATGAGTGCAAGTGGTTAGACAGGCTGTATGTACTAGATCCACCCCACATAACAGGGATGGAGTTGATGACGATAGATAGAATATATAGATAGGTTTTCTCCTTCAACAAATACATTATTGATCTAATGTCAATAATTTTTGAACAGTCATATTTCAATGCTGATCCTTTGCTCATTCCCAGAGCCTCCTCTCTTTAATACCTGAACAATTCTAACTGAAGTAGTACTTTGGTTCTAGCTCATCAATTAATACTATACTGAAAAACCATTGAAATACTTGAATTTTTTGATTCATAAATGGTTCTTATTTTTTGTTTTAAAATGCATTTACTTAATCCAGAAGAGGAAAAAATACAATCTGAAATTTTATAAATAAAAAAATCACCATTTTCTTCAGATTATTCATCCTTGAATATATGTAATGCAACTTAGCTATCTGAATTAAAAGCAGTGCTCCTAAAGAGGAAACATTACAATACAACTTCAATATCTAAATTTATCACTTCACAATTATTTTCCTCTAATCCAAAATTTTATCTACTGAACACTTAAAACTTACAGTAACAATGTAGTTCAATATCTAAAATATGCAAGTGCATTGTTTTGTCTCTCCCTTTGTGTGTGTTTAAGAGAGAGAGAGAGAAGGAGAGTGATGGGAAGCAAGGGAGGGAGGGAGGAAAGGAAGGAGAGAAAGAGAGAGGGAGAAGTGAGTGATAGTAAGAATGAGAGAGTGAGTTTATAAGCATCAAATTTACTTTCTTTCACCCCTCAATTGTAATCCAGAACTACACTCTTATATAGAGCACTTGAAGCGAATGAATTAATCATGTAGTCATGTCACAAGCATGAGACAGTAGGCTCTGAATTTATGAAAACACAACAAAAAAATTATCACTACAGTGTAATAAAAACATCATCTATACACTTCAACCAGAGCACTTTGATAATCTAACACTAAGAAGCAGCACTCCTTGACATGCTTTGAACCAGAAAAAGAAGTTTTATTATGATAATTTCTTTTATCTTTAGCAACCACAACCCCAAATATTCATAAAGCATATAAACATACATCAACTGACATGAAGATGAGTTTTCTTGTCAAGGAATCCTGAAAATCACAGAGTTATTTTGAATCTACATGAAAATATACAGATATAATGCAGAATTTTTTTCTATAATAGGTAATAATGCAGAATTTTTTTCTACAATAGGTAAAAATTTATAAAAGAACAGTATAAATGTTTCCAAACTTAAAACATGAGTGTCTTAATTAGCAAATGTTGGCTGAAGATCCTAACATGATTAAAATTCTGTGGTTTTACCACAACAAGCAACTGGAAGTAAATAAGTGATGTTACAAGCAATGGGTGGCATGAATAGCACTTTTGCTTGGCACTGAGTCAATCATCAGTAAAGTAGGAACCTAATATCCATGCTCAAAGGCTTAAATTGCTTGAGACCCCACATATCTAAACTAAACTGATGACAAGCTAATCATGTATTTTTCCCTAATTTTCTGAGTAACATGAAGCATACTATTCCTGGGTGAGAATTTAAGCCAAATTTCTACAGGCAGTACTGAATACTTGTATTTAGAGCCTCAGAAGAAATATGTGATGACTGAAACATTATATGGTATGTTCATATGGCTTGCTTCTACAGCTGACCTCACTTTATCAACATTAACCTCTGTCCAGTCAAATCCCAAGAGATACTGGTAAAAAAAAAAAGTACACAATCAAACTAGGTCAAGGCACACACTCTACTAGATTTTACATAAGCTGTAAAGTTGAAAAAGAGTCATATAAAGTAATATAATCACAGAAATATAAAGCAGTACCCTAGAGAGAATTATGAATCAGAGTATCATCTAAATTGAAGTCAACTGTAGTTGACAAGAGTGTCATCTCAAGCTTACTGAAAAACATACACTAATACTGAGCTGCAGTAACACTGTCATCACGCATGGTGTATAATGAATAACAAGAGAATATGACTTAGTTGCAAGCAACCAAACCCTCGCCACAAATCTGCTGCTTCCTAGGCGGAAAACTCTGGCTCAAGCTTTAAATAACACCCTTTAACAATTAAGCTGCAGCAACATCATGAGCATAATCCACATAAACTTTTTTGCAGTTTGCTTGCCCTGCTTTCCTAGCTACCTAGGCACTCAATTGACTATCTTTCTAGAATGAATCTAAGAATATTATTTGCCAAGAACACGAGTAAAATCTGAGTACTCATGAATCTTATCCCTGTTAATGATATCTCGCTGCCAGAAATAAACAAATACCTATATGAAACCTATGTACAAATCATTAAATTGCTCTTCACGGAATTAATCCATATTAGTAGCTAATCCTATCAGCCATCTGGTTTTTATTCACAATAATCTCTCATAAATAACAACCTATATGTAATATTCCATTCTAACATGGACTGAAATCTGAGGCCCCACTTTGAGGCAAGTAAATGTTTGCATGATTATACATCAGTTCTACTTCCTGACCACTAAGACTTCACCTGCATTTTTAATGCCTGATATTATCTTAGTACTGCCAAATGTGATGCATATGGCTAAGTAGAGCCAGTGTATAGAATCAAAACTGTAGACCAAAACACTTTCAAGTAAGAAACATTTACCCCTAAAATGTATGAAAAGGACAATTTGTTTATTATATAGGCTAAGCTACTGCGAAAGCATAGCTCTCTTACCTTTTATCAGACTGATATATCACTTCAGTCATTATGAGACTTTTTTAGGTTTCAATAAAACTTGAAGTGTTGGTTTTAATGAAGTCTCACTGGAGTATAAAGACTAACTTTATACATTTGTTGGAATATACTCTGTGGTGCTGAAAACACCAACGTATATTCAGTGATTAAGAAAAAAATTTTCTATTCTAAAACACAGCATGATCACATATATTCCTTGAAAAGGAATCCATAGAAACCGAAGAGGATGATATAAAAATTGTTTTCAAGCATATTAAGTGAGGTAAGATAACATCTATTTTCCAAAAGATTTCATTTTAAACTGTTAGTCTTGCTAAAGTGATATAAAAATCAATTGAATTAATCAAGATATATCTTTTGAAATTCAGTGCAGTGTAAAAGGAAAACTGTTGTGGATAGCACTGAGATTCTACCTCTTCTTATATGTAGTTATAACAAATACCTGTATGGTTACTGGGTGATACTGTATTGTTTTCCTATGTCAGGTGATTCTGCTGTAATTATTTTCTTGATTATCACTATGCGCTATAACTCCTTATAACTCCAGTCTGTGATGCCAACTAATCTGAGTATTGAATAGCAGTGATAGTTCATCTGCTTGTCAATGCAGCTGCTTGCTCAGCCATAACTTGAATTGTGATCCACGTTTGGTTTCCTTACTTGCTGTGGGGAATGTCAATTAGAATAAATAGGAGAAGAGTTTCACAGTTATCCCATTTATCCCTCAAAATTCACCTTCACTCTATCCTCTCAAGTTCTTCAACTTACATTCTTTACAAGAAAATATTCAATAAATATATGAAAATGTTACAAATGAACTTAGATATGTTCAGAAAATACTTGTTAAACAGCTGTCTAAGCTTGATTTGGCAAGGTAAAAAAAATCCATTCAATTTATTAACACATAGTCCATGATTTTCATCTATTTCACCAATGTTTAGCACAAAATCATGAAACAAATCGAATAAAAATTCTCACTGAAATAAACCCAAGTTTCACTCTCTTAGGGTTCAGAGTATTCCCACCAGTCCTTCTCATAGCCTTCATGAACATGTTCTAGCAATTTTCTACGGCGTTGATCACAGTACCTGAAGGTAAGTAGAAAAGATTAAAATTATTCAATTTGAAATTTTAGTAGAAAAGTGCACCTGCCCCAAAAATGAAAATGAAAAATTATGGCAAATAAGTACAAAGAAAGCAATATCTGTTCTTCACAGGAATCAGGAGAGACAGATGAAACAGAATCTATATGAAAAATGTTAGCAAATCTTATAAAGGCACACAGAAAAATACTTGCTGAGATGGCATGGCCAACTATGATATAAAATAAACGATGATTTAATATGGATTAATAACACTATGATTGAAAGTATAAGGCAAACAAGCAGACTATGAAAGAAACAGATAGTTGTAGCACAGGAGTTTTTCATAGCCAAGGTGTATTTAACAATAGGATACCTAGGAAATGAATGATGATGGTGATCAGTGGAAATATTTTATGTAACAGAATGGGAGTGTAAACAAATGTGAAAAATTAAGAAGTACGTATTGTAATAATTTGGTAGACTTCATTTCAGCACAGAAAATGTTAGCAGAGGATATGGGTGAGTGAGCTATGAGACTTTAAGCATTAAATCCATCCTTAGTATCATGGAACAGAGTCAAAACTAACAGATGTCTAAAGGCATTACCCTATACTAAACCTAAAATACACTGTGACTCACTCAGGAACAATTAATTGTAAACCAACGTTGAATATCACTTGGCAGGGGCCCTTACTCCAATTTTTGTGATCGTAACTATTTCAAGATAATGGGGCCATGCAACTCTTCTACCCACTCAAGGTCTCTGGCTCTGGTTCAGGCACTTCACATAACAGCCAAACATTTGTATATTATTTTCAATATATGTGTACAGGATTCTAGCTAACACTGAGATACCATTCTCTTACCACACTCATCCTAAAAAAGTTTAAGTAGAATTTGTTTTAACCCTGGTAGGTAGTAACTGGTAGGCAGCCATCAACCATGGAGGTATACCGGTGCTACCCGCCTGGGTATCGGAAGGGTTAGTGATGGCTGCATAGTGACCCAGCACTTCAGTGGTTGTCAGGTTGCACTCCTCTAACTCAGGTAGCTGTCTTTTCTTTCTGCTTCACCCACACATGAACTGCTGGCATACTTTCCACAAACATAAAATCTCTCTTTGTTACACACAACACTTGACAACACTTAACTCACACAACATATTCTTCATAACTATAGATTTTCCTATGGTGAGGAGCGCTATGCACTAGCCTTGCCTTTTGGCAAAATAGTAGGAGCAACAGACAAAAGTAGTAGGCAGGAACATTAAACAGGAGCATTAAGTAGAAGTAATGGGTAGAAACATTAGGTGGGAGGATTAGATAGAAGTAGTAAGTAGGAACATTAGGTGGAATTAGTCGGCAAGAACATTAAATAGGAGCCTCTGAAAACACTGCACCAGAGTTTCCCTCTGCCAGTGGCCTGTTAAGGGTGAGGCACTAAAGGTTAGGAAGTGGCACTGGAGTTCACCAGTTATGGTGACTCTTTTGCCATGGCCATCTGTTTGAAGGAGTCAGGTGTCGGAGATGTTTTAACCCTTTGGCCATGGCATGCGGGCATATCTGCCCAGACAATTATAATAATTAAGTGCGACAAGCAGGTGTATTCCACAGCTGCCAATAAATTTTCCCTTGGAGAAGACATGAGGGCATCTTTTCTCATCCTTTAAATCCCTATCAAATGTCCGTACATGCTGCCATCTGCTGAGCTGCACAGCTACTTGGTTTGTTCACAGCATGCTGGGATGCCATGATGTAAGTATATGAATTAATGTTATTCTTGCGTACAGTATTGTCTTTGAAAGTTATATCTTGCATACATAATCAGTAATATATTATCTGTGATCTGATATACAAATATAATCTTGTCATTTTGTAATAAGCAAGCGATATGAATATATATGTCAGTGTTAGTCTTTAGTATCCTCATTTTTTCTACATACAGTCCACTTGAACAATGCTTTCTAAGTATTCATTTCTGTTTGTAGGCAGTTTATGGATGTTACAATATCCTCTAATATTCATAAAAATGTTTTACATCTTCTTATAGGCAGATGTAGGCCTATAGTGACTGCTGAGCTGTACAAAGTGCAGTAAGCTGTTTGTTTACATTCAGTCAGCTGTGTGACACTTCTATAAAGTCAGGAGACATTTAACTCCCATATTTTCTTTATAAACTACATGTATTTGTGAATTTTTGAGCCAGATTTGGAAAATATATCAAAAGTTCATTTTGGAACAGTAGCAGAAAATATAATACAAATTTTGCTTTTTGTTGATAAATGACACTTTTTTGGGAACTGGTGTGAAAGTTAATTGTACTTGGCCATTGTGTTTGCTCACATGGCACAGGTGCCTAATTTTCACGGATGTAATCTTGGGGAAATGGAAGACTTTGGTAATGGATGACAGTAAAGAGCTAGAATGTTTCAAGCATATTTTGACTGAAATGTATCACTTACAGATTAGTGTATAGTGCACTATTTCTGTATGTACTAATATTAATTGCCACCAGTGATGTGCATGTGTAAGAAAGAAGAGTAGAACTGGATAACAAATTCAGGGAAAACAAACAAAAAGGACATCTAAGTCCTTCCCTCTTATCTTAGGGTGAGGAGGGATCATTCCAGACTTGCCAATCATACCCCTCCTCCTACTTACTTTATCCTGATCATAATGTAATATTTCTAATTATATTCAAGTTATTTACTACCAAGTAGTGTGATATCAAACTCAAAATAGCGGGAGGAACAGCACCTCCATATTCTATCCTCTTATCTCAAGATTCATAAAGGATTTTTTTTTCTATCTCCTGTGCTGTGCACACAATACTGGGATTTCCAAACCAACATGCCTTTTCAGATTTTAAAGTATATCAAGAGGGTGGCTAAGGGAATATATGTTGCTGAGGGCTATGATATATTCACCCTTATAAAATGAGAACAATCATTTGAAAACTTTCTATCTTTCATTACCACATCTCGTTCTCTGTCACTTGAGTTTTACAATAACTTTACTGCTGTATGCCTTGTTTTACAGTTACTGTAGATGATAATTCATATACGGTATATAGCGTCGAAGAGATGAATGTACGTACATTCAGTGAAAGCACAGAATAGTGACAGTGGCCTTGTCTAGGGATTTACAATGTATATGTCTCCACCACCACTTGGGACCGAAATATAATTAGTTGATTTTATTTATTTTTTCCATTATATTTTGTAGTTCTTTAGATATTTTACATTGCTATTCGTGTACATATGCGATATGGGTCACCACAGGCCCTCAAACATGCTGGTCTGTCTGTCAGTGGGTGAAAAGTCAACAACTTCAAAATCTCACAACTCACCTGGGCTAATTTTGTTACTGTTATTATGTGGTATACACTGTATCGTGTGTGTGAGTATTTCTGTAAGTTTGTTTTCTCAAAGATTAAAGGCTGTTAAGGTGTGTTTCACATTTTCTGAAGGTCATTTTGCCAAAACTAAGACCCTGATTTCATAATGTACTGTGCCTGCTTGGAGGGAAGTACGAGCTTTCCATGCACACAGAAAAGGTTAAGATACCACTCCTGTCCCTACTGCCGTTATCATTAAAACAAAACCAAATAAGAAGACAAAATGTACTCATTCATAAACTTTCATACAAGAACCATCAGTTGAAAAGCCACATAATTCCAAAGTATCATGAAAATTCTTACTTTAAAGATATGTAGCCAGATGAATCCAACACAAAAGGGAAAAAATAAAAGCCTTAGATAGACTCCATATGAGCTGGTGTGGTTATTATGCAAGTACCTGAGGATGCTAAGTTACTACTCTAAATCTGAACATGCAAAACCCACTTCAATTTTTTGTCATGTTAACTGTTTAACTCAAGCATGCATGAACATGAAAAGATAATTTTCATAAATGACCAGCAATGATGATGAAGTGGAGAAAAGTGACAAATTCATTTACAAGATGATTAAAAAAACATACAATTAACACAGTGCATGCCAATTTCAGCTACTCCAATTTTCAAGAGAGTGCAGAGCAACAAAAAAATTAGAAGGTCAAACTCACCTGTACTTATCTTGAACTTTTTGTTTGATATCTGCTAAGTTCTCTTGGGTAATATCACGTTCTAAGTATTCACTAAGAGTCTCAGTTGCACTTTCAACATCCTTCTGATTATCTTCGAATATCACGGACTGGTTGTTCTTACGCAGGTAATATGCAAACACATATGTAAACATCAAAGATGCTTCAAAATCTCATCATAGGGGCTCTTCCTCTCGCTAAGAGGGTCTGTTGTCTGAATATGTTTTGGCTGATTAGTCATATCATTATGCCTTGAAGTATTTCTACATCAATATATTTCTTAATTATTAAAGGTTTTCATTAAGATAAAAAATTTCCAGACTTTTCCAGCCAATCAATTCATATTGAATTAAGCAGGGCTTAAGATGTCTGCTCAGTTTAAATATAAATATACATTACAGTCACACAGAAAAAAATTTAGACTGCATACACCTACCTGATGGCTAAACCAAAAAATCTTTTCATTGCCTTTGTAGTTCCAACTTTTTTTTTTTTTAATCAGTACATGAGGCATTATGCTACTGCAATCTCTATAAAAACATCTTTGGATTTCAAATTCCCTGAAATTTATTAAAATTTCCAATTTCCTGAAACAATTTCAAAATTCCATGACCTTCTCCAGACCTTGTAAAATCTGAAAATACACTGTTTTTTTCCCTAAACCCTGGCAATCCAGTATAATATCAATTCAAATGGAGTGGAGGAATTAGAAACAATTAAGAGTTTAAAGATTTAGGAGTGATATATATGCATGGCAATGAAAAAAGCTTAAGTTGAGTTATGAATCATGCAAGGGATAAAAGTTGTAGGTGCCCGTAATGTCTTCATGAATGAAAACCTATACATCAAAGTGTGCAAGAATCTTGCACTTACCCCATGTCTTAAGCGTAGATGAGAAACAGCCTTTCTGGGTAATGAGGGCTTTGTAATATTATATGTACTCGCACCACTTGCCAAGCTTCTGGTATTATTGTACAGGGGTACCTAGTGACAGCACTGGGGTCCCGATTCCTCTATCAAGGAATAAAGTATTGAAACTCAAACTCAACTGAGTAATGATAAGTAAAACTCGAAGCATTGTAGATGGATAATCTATCGTTATGAATGAACTGGACAAAAGTTAGTGAGAAAAAAGTCTTTGGAGAATGGAAGAAAGCTCGCCCAGATGGAATGGCCATAAAGGACATACATTAGATGAGAAGTTGGTGAGAAAATCATGGACAATGTAAATAAAATCACAAGAGAGGCAGACCATGAAAAACATGGAGTGGTGATATGGGTGAACTGCTGAGGGTTAAGGGTACGTATTTCATGTGATGCAATGGGATAACTGATGATCATAAGCATGTGAGCTATTTTGTGTGTGATGGAGGAATGGAAGTATGTTC
>JAUTYZ010122295.1:0-15598 GCA_032273725.1 Panulirus interruptus
ATACGCTCAGAGGAGACAGAAGCATCACATGGACAGTAATCTTCCCATGAAATGGAAGAAAAGATTTTTTTTGTAAGTTAGTCCAGTCATCGCTACTGAAGTACCACTATTGGCCTTGAGAATGGACAGCCGAAGGAGGTGCACGAAACAAGGGGAGTAGACGAGGAATGGGAGTTATATAGGGAAGCGGAAAGCAGTGATTATACGTGCGAGAGAAATGTTTGGCAAAAAGAAATTAGCATGTGGGCGTGTGAGAAAAGGCACTGGGTTGTTGGATGAGGAAGTTAAGTTGCTCAATAAAGAAAAAGATAGGATATGGGCATTAACTGCAAGGGAGGGCTGCTGTTGACTGGGAGGACATGTATAAGAGGATGTGGTAGGAGGTTAAGAGTTAGGTGCAGGGGCTGAAAAAGAAGACAAATGAGAGGTGAGGTAGAAGATTATTAACATACTTCAGCGAGAATAAGAAGATATCTTGGGAAGAGGTGAATAGTGTGAGAAGAACAACAGAACGAATTGGATTATCAGTGAAGGGAATAGATGGGGAAATGGTAAGAGGAAAATAGCAGTGAAGAAGAGATGGACTGAGAATTCTAAAGGACTCTTGAATGTGATCGATTATAGGGTGGCATATCTGGGGTGTTTGGGACGTAGAGGTATGCGATGCGAGAGACATGACAAGTGGATTAGTAAAAAAAGAAGTGGTGAAAGCTTTGATTAAGATGAAGTGTGGCAAAGCGGCTGGAATGGATGGGATTACAGGTGAACTTTTCAATAAAGAGGATGACAGCGTCTTTGATTGGCTAATTTGGATTTTCATTACCTCTGCCATGCGTTTAGCGAAGGTGGAAACATCAACACATAAAAGAGAGTAATTTACCCAAGGAAAGTCAGAGAAGAATTTTCGTAAGTTATTCCAGTCAGCTTTGTTGAGTTGCCTGTATTTGCGTTTAAAAGGAGCTGCTGGAGGGGGAAGTGCCGTTGAAATAGATACATTTTTGAGAGTGTGGTCAGATGATCCAAATGGAGGCGAGATTGTATAGCTACAGCACGAAGAATTAGGGGTGAACAACAGATCCAGATTATCAGAAGAGTGGTCACAAAGGTCAGGAATATGGGTGGGGTGGGTGATAATTTGCTCTAGATCATTGAGAATGGAGAACGTAAGGGCTTCAGTCCCCCCACCATCCGTATAGGAGAAATTAAACCATTCCCTACAGTGAACGTTGAAATCTCTAGGTAGTGGATGTCGTATTGCGGATGAAAGGATGTCACAGCCTCATGACAGAATTTGTATAATTAGGAGAGCAGTACGCGAAACAAAGGAAAAGCGTAGTAGTTGGGAGACAGGCCTTGAGCCAGATAACTAAAAAAAATTGGGGACTTCAGGTCTGCGAGGCGTGCAACAGGTATGATGATGCTTGAATAAGCACAAACATCATCTTTGAACCGACATCGTGAATGGAGATTTTAGTTGGGTAGGAGAAAGGTGCTAGTGAGAACATCATTTAACAACTCGGTCTCAAAGAGAAGTAATATATTAGGAAAGGTACGAAACAGATGATGTTCAACAAAAGAGAGGTTACTTCAACTTACTAGAGAGACCACGAATGTTAGTATAGTGAATAGGAAAAGAGGCAGGTCTATCAGAGTGGGAAACGTCGAGGGAGGGGCCGGTACTACTACTCTCTGAGCCTTCCCTATCCATGGAAGTATAGTCAGGTGAGAACCCGAAGATTCTAAGCACCCCATGAAGCCGGGGACTAGGGCCCTTAGGTTTGTTGGACTCTATCATGATTACATTTTAAAACGATTATGCAGCCAGGAGGCGGCAAGGGAACTTATGTGAAGAAAATAAGAGAGGTTTGATGAAACAGAAAGTAAGACCAGCAATCCTAACATGGAGAGTGTAAGGTAATTCCGGGCACCACTTTAACGCTCCTCAGTCAAGACGGTAGTACCACCCTGGGCGGCTGTTGTCAACAACCTACTACCTAATGGGTTGCTCCAAGGGTAGGGGATGGGATAATCCTTGAGTTAGCTGGGGTATTGGGAGGGGCCAATACACTGTCACCTGAGCCCTCCCTCTCACTGGTGGCAGAGTCACACAATAAAGTCATCTATTTCCTTACTGACTTTCTTATCCAATACCTTGCAGACCACACTCACTTACAGACACACTCATCGAGGAGACTGGTCTGTAGTTCAGCCCCTCTCCCTGTCTCCTTTCTTATGGATGGGTATGACCTTTGCCCTTTTCCATTCCCGGGAATTTGCCTTTCTCCAGCAACATCTTGAACAGTAATTTCATTAGGTCTGTCTAGTGTATCTGTACACATCTTAAGCACATATGGTGAAATTTCATCAGGAATATGAGCCTAATAGTAGTATTCTGTTAACATCTTTTCTAGATATCCTAATGTTTTCTAAAGCCTCCACCCCATCCCATCTCACCAGTGATAGGGCTATAGTGTCTTCCACTGTGAAAACATTTTTGAACTTGTTTTTCAATTCCTCACATATCCTTACATCATCCTCCACCATTTTCCCCAGTGATTCCCTTAATCTAATTAGCTGCTATTTAACTGAGAGTACTGACAAATTTATGGAAAAGTTTTGGATTTTCACCTGCCTTATCCACAATACTCTTTACAAAATTTCTCTGTTCCTCCTTTCTTATTCTGCAATACTTATTTATTCCTTGCTCTCTTATACTTTGCATAAGCTGGCTGGCTGAAGTGTTGCCTGTATCTTCACCAATGCATATCTTGAAACTCCCTTGATTCTTGACATCTTTGATTAAATCATTCTTCCCCCTTTCTTAGCCTTCCCTCTGTATTTGAAGCTGGTGGTACACATGTTCCCACTCCTTTATTGTAAATTTCACACAGCCTCGCACCACAATACTATGGTTCCTGGCTACTGAACTCCATATCCCAATTTATGTTACCACAAAATTGTAAATTCTGTCTAGTTTCCATGATTATATCTCAAGTCCCGTCTTATCTCTGCTCTTCTAACTTCCTCGTTTACCATATACCAAACTTAAACATTACGAGATTACTTTTTCAAAGTGGTATCATATATATTTTCAATATCTCTGCTAGTCTGTGTGAAAATATGATCTCGTTAATAATGATGGTAAATCAGTCCCTCTCATCCTAGTGTACTCACTGACATGCTGATATACAAAATTTTCTTGTACACACTCTAGGAACATGTATCTCCATGATTCCTTGTCACTATGAGAATCCAAATCCTACCAGTATATCTCCTTATAACTGAAGTCCCACATTATCAATACTTTACCTTCTCTGAGAAGTGCATGTGTTACAGCTTCATACACCATCCTGATTGTTCCTTCATTGCTGTCAGTGTATATTTGTTCTGGATCTTTAAAACTCTTTGAAGGATCATTTATATCTATCATCAACATCACTATGCACTTCTTTCCTACAGTCACCCTTCCCATCATATATTGTCTGAATAGGCCATCTACTACTGTTTCCTAAAACTTAAGGTTATCTCTTAATAGGATAGCCAAACCTCCTCCTCCTTTGTCTTCTTTCTCCTTCCTTATTATCATGCACCACTCTGGATGGAAAAGGTGTGATTTTATCTATTTAGTAAGCTTTGTTTCACTACTCAAACAATATCAGGTGCATTTTCCTTTATATGATCCTTAAATTCCAGCTCTTTACCATATAGTACTAATCCACCACCATTTGTATACAATACTTTCATTCAATCATTATCATTGCCTAATATTACTGGCCTTCCTGCTTCATTTGGCATTTTCCATTTCTTGACTTGACTTCTGACTGCATTCTTTGCTTTTTTTCCTCTTCCCTGGTCTATCATGCTTGATGATACTCTATTGAATTCCATCTTGTTTTTGAGCTTCTTAGCTTGCATTAGTACCTCCTAACTAGGTTACTCCTAATCATATGTTGCCATAATTGGTCATCCCTTTATGTCTTCATTATAGCCACCAATTCTTCTTCTTCCCTTTATCACAGAGATTGAATCTGGAAATTCTATTGCTCCTAGTTATTAAAGCAATTCTTTCTTTCATCTTTATTTGGTGTACCTTCTTCATCCAGTCCAAATATAATCAATATTGTCAAGCTCCTGGTTAACTAATCTTTCTAATTTAGGTGCCACCCACCTTAAAGGTAAGTCCATCAGTTTTGGATCATCAACCTCTGTGCCTCTGGCTTTCTCTATAATCACCTTTTTTGCTAATAGGCACTGATCCTGTATCTTCTGCACTTTTCTGAAATTCTCATCAACCAGGCAATAAATTTTGATAATTTTTTGTCTCTAACAGTACATATTCTATCTGCAGCTTCATTCAAGTGGAGCTCATGAGTGCCTTAATAGAAGAAGGCTAGGCTTTCAAGGGGATTAGAAGTATCTAACCCCCAACAAAATGGGAGAAATTCATGATAATTCCACATCTTTGGCACCACCAAAATAGCACTGCCAGAGAGGCACTTATATATGGGGACTCCTTACCAATCAGTGACCGCTCTGGCTTATGATGCAATTGCAGAAGATAACACCTGGGATATAGGTACTGACTCTCATTCAATTTTTGCTAATCTTTGACATCTCCCTAACGCAAGTCCTGCCAGAGTAGAAAGATGGTGTTCTAATACGGAAAGAGGGGAACGAAGCGAAAGAAGGAAAAGAAAATAATTCATGGGGTTCTATATATGATATATATATGACAGAGTAATAGTCGTGAGTGAATGAGGCCTTTCTTTGTCTGTTCCTGTGCTACATCCCTAATGCAGGAAACGGCAAACAAACATGAAAAAGAGACACTGAAATTAAGTTCAACTTGATAAATTCCTTTCCTTTTAATGCAAGCCAAGGAATGATTACCTCACATCATTAACAGCCTAATAAAAATTACATAATTCTTCAACACTATCTTGAGTACACACAGTGGGTCCAAACTGAGGGCAGTATGTGTTTGGAAAAGTGTTGAACTGGAGCAAAGTTATTCTATATGAGAAGGGTGTTCTACAGAACACTTGTGTCACCTGCAGTGCAGCACAGTTACTGTGAAACACAAATGGGTAGAAACCTTTATTGGGAGAAAAATAAGAATAAGTGGAAATATTGTTTGGAAAATAGGTAGCAGTTGGTAAGAAGCCCTTGACCACGGGGGTATACTACCAGTTTGGAAAATAGGTAGCAGTTGGTAAAAAGCCATTGATCAGGGGGGTATATTACTGGTAATACCCGCCTGGGTATTGGGAGGGTTAATGACAGCTGTGATGTGAGTCAGCACTTCAGTGGTTGTCAAGTTGCACACCTCTGACCTAGGTAGCTGTCTTTTCTTTCTTTCTCATTCACATATGGGCTGGTGGCATTCTTTCCACAAACATACAATCTCTCCTTGTCACACATAACACTTGACAACACTTAACTCACACAACTTATTCTTAGCTACTCTAGATTTTCCTGCAGTGAGCACAATGCACTAGCCCTGCCAAATGGTAAAAAGGCAGAAGCAATAATTAGAAGCAGTAGGTAGGAACATTTCACAGGAGCATTAGGTAGAAACATTGACAAGAGGTAGTAAGTAGGAAAATAAGGTGGGAACATTAGATAGAAGTAGTAGGTTAGAACATTGGGTGAACACATTATGTAAAAGTAGTTGGTAGGAACATTAGGAGGGAGCCTCTTAAAACACAGCACTAAAGTTGCCCTCTGCCAGTGGCCTGTTAAAGGTGAGGCACTAAAGGATAAGAAGGAGCACTGGAGTACACCAGTTATGGAGACTCTTTTGCCATGGCCATCTCTTTGAGGAAGTTTCCAAACAAAATGGGCATCAGATATATATATAATGACAGATTGGCAGAAATATAAACACCTTTAATAAGTTCCAAGGTCAAAAGTGATTTTCTTAAAATTTTGAGCCAGGTCAAGTTCCTGGTTTAACCTTTTTATAAGGAGCACAACGTGCAACATCCAAACTAAAGCTATGGGTCTTGTGCCGTTCAATTTTTCAGATGCTGAGAAACAAATTCCATAACCAAAGGTAAGAGAAAATCTTTATGTTATGAGATACATTAAGTTCCAGGACTAAATTCTTTTATAAGGGGGATAACTAACTAGATTTAAGGGTCTTACACCAACAGATTTTTTTAGATTCTGGGAAATAACTGTATAAATAGAATGAGTATCTGATTTAGACTTTTCACGTTATAACCATGGTTGTAGGTCAGAGTGTGACTCCAGACAGTGGACAGCTATACAGACAATGATGATGAGGGAAAAAGCTGTGTCTTAATGTCTAATATGCTAAGCAGGCACCACAAATTAAGAGACCATAAATAGCACTTCCATGATCCAAGAACACAATTACTAAGCAGCACATGTGAATTCTTCAACCAATAAACATCCTTAAACTACAATATACACTGATGAATTAGTCCATAGAACATGCAACTATTGATTTACAGTAGAAATATAATGCAGAATCAACTCAGTAAAGCCATATTCTTTATCCACTGATGCAGATTCTTCTTGTAAAACTCTTCCTAAGATACTTAGTTATCCTTCAAACTTGCCTCTTGTCACTTTCTTTACTTCTACCCACCTAACTCAAGTAAACTCAATCTTATTATATCTATTCATATCACATTTTACTTTACCTGTGACTCCAGTTACAATGCAACACCTCCACCTGATTTCTCTCTTCTTCCTTTTAGCTACTTTCCAACTCAAAGGCCATTATCCAAGAAATATATCTCTATGTTTTGTTGCTTGGCTTATACCAACTATCCTAATGTTACAAAGCTATGTATAACTTGCATATATCTTAAAATGGTTATGGAGCTTCTTTAACCCCTACAGCTCAGTCTTTGACCAAATTGCCATACTATTCCTTTGTTTACTCATGATGGGGAAAAAGGTCCACTAGCCTACATTCATAACATTCACATCCTGGATGGTCTGACAAATTACAAAAGTACTTGTCCAAGCCCTTTTTAAAGGTCTCCACCCAAAAGACCATAATCTTTCTAATGGATGAAGGAGATGCATCACAAATTCTGGTCCTTGGATGTTTGCTGTTTTCTCTTGTATTCATTGTACCTTTCAATTTCTGTGATAACATCTTAAAGTTTATCAAGCCAATCACGCCAACAAGGAACTATATTCAAGTGCATATTAGGAATCCTATATGCCTTCTGTGTGGAAATTTTTACATATCCTTACCATCAGTGTTACTGGACTCTGCCTGCTCGATGTTACAACGCAAGTGAAGTCACCTCTGATGAGGCTGTACCATTTGGAGTAAGTCTCATCAAAGAACTTCTCACTTCAATGGAGTCTACATTTCCCTGCAACTGGAAGTAGTGCAGCCTTGGGTTACAAGAGCCTTTAGAATGGTTCTGGGTAACACCACAACTCTTTAATAGAAATTGGACCTAGGGTAGTTACAAATAAACAATAAATAGACATCCTTGCCATTTTTGCTTGAGAGGGTACAGCCTCATTACTTACACTTATTCCAGTAATTTAATTTCATATCCTACAAAGTCTTCTATACTTATCATGCAAATATGGAACTATTTTTGAATGCAGATTGGGAACTATGTCTTCCAAGTTTTTTCCTTGCATAAATTATGATACAGGTTTCAAGTCTATGCTTCAGCTAGTACATCCTCAGTACTTTTAGTCATTCCCAGCTATTTTGATTTCTGACACTGTCAAAGTAAATGCATGTTGTTAAAGATTGTGCATATGTGCTAACTCTTCTGTTCAAAAATTTCACTCATCAATTCCACCACAATAATTTTTGTTCAAAGCATTTCATTCCAATATTCTTCACTTTATATGTAACACTCCTTATAATAATTTATCTCTATATACCTTTACTCCCTATCCCTGAGGTAGGGGAGAAAGAATTCTATCGCCGTAATCTCTGCGTGTCATAAAAGGCAACTAAAATGGGCAGGAGCGGAGGGCTGGAACCCATTTTCTTGTATTTCAATTTCTTAAAAAGGGAACAGGAGGAGCCAAGCAGGGAGTGTTCATCCTCCTCGAAGGCTCAGGCTGGGGTGTCTAAGTGTGTGTGAATGTAACCAAGATGAGAAGAGAGGAGAGATAGGTAGTATGTTTGAGGAAAGAAACCTGGATGTTCTGGCTCTGAGTGAAACGAAGCTCAAGGGTAAAGGGGAAGAATGGTTTGGAAATGTCTTGGGAGTAAAGTCAGGGGTTGGTGAGAGGACAAGAGCTAAGGAAGGAGTGGCACTACTCCTGAAGCAGGACTTGTGGGAGTGTGTGATAGAGCGTAAGGAAGTAAATTCTAGATTGATGTGGGTAAAACCGAAAGTGGATGGAGAGAGATGGATGATTATTAGTACTTATGCACCTGGCCATGAGAAGAAAGATCATGAGAGGCAAGTGTTTTGGGAGCAGCTGAGTGAGTGTGTTAGCACTTTTGATGTAAGAGACCAGCTATTAGCGATGGGTGATTTAAATGCGAAGGTTAGTAATGTGGCAGAAGAGGGTATACCTGGGATGCATGGGGTATTCAGTGTTATGAATGGTGAATAGCTTGTGGAGGTGTGTGCTGAAAAAAGACTGGTGATTGGGAATATCTGGTTTTAAAAAGAGGGATATACACAAGTATATGCATGTGAATAAAAGAGATGGTCAGTGGGCATTATTGGATTACATATCAATTGACAGATGTGTAAAAAAAGAGAGACAGCTGGTGGGATGTCTGATCACTTATCTTGTGGAGGCGAAGGTGAAGATTTGTAGAGGTTTTTGAAAAAGAGGAATCAATGTCAGGGAGAAGAGAATGGTGAGAGTAAGTGAGCTTGGAAAAGAGAACTGTGTGAAGAAATACCAAGAGAGGTTATGTGTAGAATGGCAAAAGGTGAGAGTAAATGAAGCAATGGGAGTGGGTGAGGAATGGGAGGTATTTAGGGAAGCAGTGACGGCATGTGCAAGAGATGCATGTGGCATGCGAAAGGTGGGAGGTGGGCAGAATAGAAAAGGTAGTGAGTGGTGAGATGAAGAAGTAAAGTTGCTAGTGAAAGAAAAAAGAGAGGCGTTTGGGCGGTACTTACTAGGAAGGAGTGCAAATAATTGGGAGATGTATAAGAGAAAATGGCACAAGGTCAAGAGGAAGGTGCAAGGGTTGAAAAAGAGGGCAAATGTGAGTTGGGGTGAGGGAGTATCAGTAAACTTTAGGGAGGATAAGATTTTTGGAAGGAGGTGAATAATTTGCGAAAGACAAGATAAAAAATGGGAACATCAGTGAAGGGGGCAAAAGGGGAAGTGTTAACAGGTGGTGATGAAGTGAGAAGGAGATGGAGTGAGTTAAATGCGTTTGATGATAAAGTGGCAGATGTACGGTGTTTTGGTGAGGGTGGTATGCGAAGTGAGAGGGTCATGGAGAGTGGTCTGGTGAAAAGAGAAGAGGTGGTGAAAGCCTTGCGTAAGATGAAATGCGGCAAGGCAGCTGGAGTGGATGGTATTGCTGTTCAATCTATTACGAAAGGGGGTGACTGCGTTGTTGATTCGTTGGTAAGGATTTTCAATGTATTTATGGATCATGGTGAGGTGCCTGAGGATTAGTGGAATACATGTATAGTGCTATTGTATAAAGGCAAGGGGATAATGGTGAGTATTCAAACTACAAAGACATAAGTTTGTTGAGTATAACTGGTAAGTTGTATGGGAGGATATTGATTGTGAGGGTGAAGGCATGTACAGAGCATGAGAATAGGGAGGAGCAGTGTGGTTTCAGAAGTGATGGAGGATGTGTGGATCAGGTGTTTGCTTTAAATAATGTGTATGAGAAATACTTAGAGAAACTGATGAATTTGTATGTGGCATCTATGGATCTGGAATAGGCATATGTTAAGGTTGATAGAGATGCTGTGTGGAAGGTCTTAAGAATATATGGTGTGGGAGGTAAGCTGCTGGAAGCAATGAGAATTTTTTATCATGGGAGTAAGGCTTGTGTTCGAGTAGCAAGAGAGGAGAGTTAACGGTTCAAAGTGAAGGCTGGTCTGCGGCAGGGAGGTGTGATGTCACCATGGTTGTTCAATCTGTTTATGGATAGGGTGGTGAGGGGGCTAAATGCGAGAGTCTTGGAGATAGGGGTGAGTATGCAGTCTGTTGGGGATAGGAGGGCCTAGGAAGTGAATCACTGTTATTTGCTGATGATACAGCATTGGTGGCAGATTCAAGTGAGAAACTGCAGAAGTTGGTGACTGAGTTTGGACAAGTGTGTGAAAGGAGAAGGTTAGTTGGGGCATGAGTTTGAATGGAGAAAAGTTAGAGGAATTGGGATGTTTTAGATATCTGGGTGTGAACAAGGTAGCGAATGGAACTATGGAAGCCGAAATGAGCCATAGGGTAGTGGATGGGGCAAAGTTTCTGGGAGCACTGAAGAATGTGTGGAAAGAGAGAACATTATCTGAGAGGGCAAAAATGGGTATGTTTGAAGGAATAGTGATACCAACAATATTGTATGGATGCGAGGCATGGGCTATAGATGAGGCTGTGCGTAAGAGGGTGGATGTTGGATGTGTTGGAAATGAAGTGTTTGAGGACAATATGTGGAGTGAGGTGGTTTGATCAAGAGTAAGTAATGAAAGGGTAAGAGAGGTGTGGTAAGAGAAGGGTGTGGTTGAAAGAGCAGAAGAGGGTGTGCTGAAATGGTTTGGACATATGGAGAGAATGGGTGTGGAAAGGTTGACAAAGAGGATATATATGTCAGACGTGAAGGGAACAAGGAGAACGGGGAGACCAAATTGGAGATGGAAGGACAGAGTGAAACAGATTTTGAATGATTGGGACCTAAACATGTAGGAGGGTGAAAGGCATGCACGGGATAAAGTGAATTGGAGCGATGTGGTATACTGTGGTATACTTCTGTCAATGGACTGAACCATGGCATGCGAAGTGGCAAGGGTAAACCACAGAAAGTTCTGTGGGGCCTGGTTGTGGATAGGGAGCACTGGTTTTGGTGCATTACCCATGACAGCTAGAGAATGGATGTGAGCGGATGTGGCCTTTCTTCATCTGTTCCTTGTGCTACCTCGCTAACGCGGAAAACGGCGATCAAGTATGAAAAAAAAGGTAATTCTTAGTCTAATCTTATTTCTATTCATCTCTATACAGACTATGTTACCAAAGAAAAAATGAAACTGCAAGCACAACCAGACTTGGCCTTATGTCAGCAATTGCCTCCAAAACATAAACAGATCAATATTCTCACCTCTTCATCCACTGTTGCTATCTCTTCAGCTTTGATCTGTACATATTTCTGGAGCTTCACAGCATCACGGTATATCCTTGAGTCTGGACGATTGTATTGCTGAGCATTGTCAAACATCAGATTGAAATCATCCAACATATCTGATAAGAAGCGGTACTCCCCTTTCTGTAAAACAAAAAATAATGTTACATCTTATTAAGTACTGATGTGGTAATTAAATACTTTGTTTAAGAGACAATAACCTTGAAGCTGTTGATCATGTGTATAAGAATAATAATCATGCACAATACATGTGCTCCATTTATACACAGTGACACAACTATGGATGCTGCATCACATTTAACCCATAAGTGACATGCATGGTCTGGAAATTCCATAACAATCTGAAAAAATAAAATTTTTCCTTTACAAAATGATACATTTACATTCAAAAGTAACACAAACTATATAGAGTTATATCATTACCTTTGTATTGGCCTAATCCAGTGATGAGTTAGGGAGCAGAGGCGATGTGAATGACATCTTTGACAACTCCCAATAAGAAAGTATGAAATAGAGATACAAAGGAACACAAAGGAATTCAAACAGGAACAGACCTATGGGTCCTTTCAAGGTTGTTTGTGATAGTGGAAGATATCAGAAAGTTACAGATTAGTGAGGTAAAAGTTAGAAGGCATACAGATAAATTCAGAGGAAATAACCTGCAAATTTTCAATGTGGATAAGTAGGTGCAAATAATATAAGTCGTAGACTTCAAGCGCATTATCTATCAAGTTTATTCTTAAACTCAACCATACTTCAGCTTTCAACTACTCTAATTGGCAAATCATTCCATATGTTAACGTTTGCCCAATTGTTTGCATCTATTACTACAAGTGAAATCAGACAAATCAAGTCTTAAGTGACTTGACAGATCAATATCATCAAAGCCTTTGATAATTATGAATACTTACATCAAATCACCTCCTAGACTTCTCTTTTCTAAACTAAAAAGATTCTATCTATCTATCTATCTATATCTCTGATGCCTGTTCCAGTTGGAACTCCCTCAAAGGGGTGGCCATGGCAACAGAATCTCCATAACTAAAGAACTCCATCCTTCCACCTCCTACTTGGTTTCCCGTTCCTCCTTGTTCTCTACACTTCCAACATGTACACCCTCTCAGTCAGCCTCTCCTCATCCATCCTCTCCATACAGCCAAACCATTTCAGTACACCCTTCTCAGGTCTCTCATACATATTCACCTTACTATCTAACCTTTCTCTTACCTTATCTTTTCTAATTCAGTCAACACTCCTTACACCACAATGTCTTCCAACATTTAATTTCTGACACATCCATCCTATTCTGTATTCTTTTTTTTATCTGGGTACAATCCTTGCATTCATACACCACCACTGGGACTACTACACCATTAAACATACATATCTTTGCCCTGACAGACAGTGACCTCCCTTTTCACGCATTTCTCCACAACCAGATCCTTAACCCCTTCACCCAACCTGTTTCAGCTCACATGGTTCCACTTGCTGCCCTGTCCATTCCCAGGTATCTAAAACACTTCACTTCCATCAAGTTCACTCTATCCAAACCCACACTCCAACTCTCTCTCCTCTGCTAAACCTAATAACTTTCTCCAATCACATTTACTCTCAACTTTTTCTTTTCACACACTCTCCCAAACTCAGACAATATCTTTTGCAGTTTCTCACAGTAATCTACTACCATTGCCATGTGTTGGCAAACAGTAACTGACTCATCTCACAGGTTCCCCATCCCTACATTCATCTCCCTCATCAACCCATCCATAAACATATCAAACCGTCATGGTGATATCACACACCCCTACTGCAGACCCACCTTCACCAGGAAACATTCACCCTCCTCTCTTCCTACTCACACACATGCCTTACTTTCTTGTTAAAAACTTCTCACTCTTTCTGAAACCTTTCCTCCCACGCCATATATTTTTAACACCTTCCACAAAGCATCTCAATCAACAATATCAAGCACTTTCCCCAAATCCATAATTGTCACATACAAATCCTCCTGTTTCTTTATGTATTTCTTACACAAATTGCTCAAAGCAAACACTTGATCCAAACATCCTCTACTACTCCCGAAACCACATTGTTCCTCCCTAATCAGATGCTCAGTGCATGCCACCACCCTATCAATTACCACTTCCAAACAACTTACCAAGCACAAACAACAAACTTATACCCATGCAATTCGAACATCAACTATCATTACACAAATCCTCAAGCACATCATCATGATCCATACACACAATGAAAATCTTTATTAAATAATCAACAACACAGTCACTCTCTTTCTTAAAAACTTCAACTGTAATCCCATCCACTCCTGTGGATAGAAAATGAATACTACCCTTATATCTTCTGCATGTAATAGAATAACACTAAGAATATTAAGATGAGGGGGGGTTAGAAACCCCTTGCATTCCATGTACTTCTATTTCTTAAAGTGTGAACAACGTAAACAAAGGAAAAAGCCAAACAAGGCGTGCTCAACCTCTTATCTATATATCTATTTATCTACATCTCAGATGCCGATTACCTTCAAGACCTCCCATCAAGGTGGTCACAGCAAAAGTCTCCACTTATCCCTTTCCTTACATGCCTCCCTCGCATACATCATTCCATGCATTCTTCTGCTATTTAGCTCCCTACAGTACTCTTCTATTCTATTTCCCCATGTCACAGGTGGTCTTCCTCTCACATCAACCCCATGTAAACTCCCCATTTTGCATTTTCGACATGCCCAAAACACCTCAAAGTATTATATTTCATCCACTCTAACACTCAACAATTCATTCTCTTTGCAAAACCTGCCATACACCCCCTCATTTCTTTCTTCATTCCATCTAATACCACATGCTCCTCTCACATAGCTCATTTCCACAGCTAGGATTCTTGACTCATTCCACGTCCCTTTTTCGGCTGCATAGGTCAGGGTCATGATGACTATTTTGTCCCTTGATCCTCTCTTCTCTTCCATAATTACACCTCTACCCTTCATTATTCTATTATGGGTCCTAATGACTCTACTACCCTGAACTCATCTCTCCCTTACCTCTCGGTCCATATCACCAAACTTACCTAGGAACTTGCCACTGTGGTCAAAGGCTATGTCCTGAATGCTGTCAGTATGGCCTTTTAATGTCTTTTCATAATCACCCGTCTCATAATCCCACACCTTTATAGTTCCATCTTCGCTTGAGGACACCATGATCGAATACATTGGGTGGAAAATTACCTGTTAAACATAAACTGTAAATAACAAGACAAATTCAAATTATGTACGATACCTAACATTCTTACAGGAAAACTTTATTGATGGATATACGTATACGGTATTAAATACTAATACTAAACCTTTTACTAGCACTGTAATCTCTACTAACAAGCAAATACTATCAACTATGAATGCTATGCCTCTCATTCTTAATGGAACACTCTCTAAGTGCAAACAGGTGATGTCAACTCCTGATGCTAAGCCTCCATTCTTAAAGAAAATCTCTGCTTATCAAAACAGGTGGTATCAACTCTTTACAAATGGATGGAAACCAGAAACTTTCCAAACAGGTGGTGCAAATCAAATTAAACAAGATACTTATCTCCCTCTCCCACAGAACTGATAAGAGCACACAAAGCCAGCTCTCAATTTTGGGATACCTGATAGCAGTCTTCAGGGGGTCCTCACCCCCAAAGCCCAGGCTGGGCCCAGGCTTTTGGATTTTGTCACTGGTCAACTAAGATGTTGGAAGCCGCAGCCCTCAGGCCTACAAAGTCCCCACAGCCTGGCTGGTCTGGAACACTTTGTGATTACTTCTCTACTGTGCATTCTATTCTGTTTCTGATGGTAGATGGCAAGGTGCTGATGAGTCTGAGGCCCCGGATGTTTAAGGTGTTCCATTTTGTGCATACCGCACCTTTAGATTTCAGAGGAAGTATATTACAAAGTCTTCCATACCTGTCGTGCCAGTAAGATGTTATTTCTGAATGTAAGTTGGGAACCACCTTCTAGGATTTTCCAGATATAGATGATGATATATCTCTTCCCAGGAATTAATGTCCTTTGCCACATTAATCTGGGATGTGAAAGATATCTCAATATTTCCTAATTCTGCAATTTCACCTGCCTTGTATGATAATGTTGAGAAGCAACAATATTCATTTCATGAAAAAATTAGCCCTATAAATAATATCCACAGTTGTGTTTCTTCCCTTCTCTTGAAGGTCCGCAGGATCCCACCTGCCATCCTTCTGCATGAGGCAACCGTTGTTTTGTTGTATTTGCTAAAGGTTTGG
>JAUTYZ010122296.1:0-11328 GCA_032273725.1 Panulirus interruptus
CACAGAATATTATGTATGTTAATGATACATTTGTGGCCACTAGTCGTAAGTAATGGTTACTGGCTCTCGAAAAGTGACAAGAGAAAATACGTCCACCTGTGTCTCAACAGATTAACTGGAGCAGATTACCGGTTTTTATATCACGGCATAATTCTTTAAAGCTTTTTGTAAGGAAAAAAGTGCGTGTTATAGGTTGTAAAGACAGTATATATCTTAGATTGGTTATCGTTTTCTAACGCTTCATTCAAGTCAGGCACTTAACTAAGATCAAGTAACGAATTCATAACCTTGGTAGACAATATACCGCCTGAGTCTTCCAAGCTTAACCAACCAACCGAAGCAGCGGTGGATCATAACTGCAGGAGTTAGTACTGTTCTTCTCTCAGTAACATGTGCGTCACCTTTGTCCACTCGTCTTAACTGGAAATAACCCGAACCAATAACTTCTGTATGATAGAAGCAGGGGATCATATGTGCAGGAGAGCCGCGGATTACTTTATACAGTTGCCACGTTACTGAGTGAAGATGAAGCTTTTAGATACGGACAGTACTTACACCTCAAATCTAGAGAAAGATATTCTCTACGACAGTTCTTTAGGAAATTATATATTAGTGTACCCTGAACGCATACACGGGGAAAGGCGTCGACATATTCATTAATCCACAATAATTTCCAGTCTCACAAGGCTTCTGGAACACATTAATATATCTTGATGAGGCTTTTATGCCTACACAACGTTTAACGGCTTTCAAAAAATACCTTAATTAGGCTCATTTGCCACCAGAAACTTCGGGAGCTCCCGAGCCTTCCGAGGTATTCACTGTGACCTCAATTTCAGTCCTGTTATGGCTGTTTCGTCGTATGTACACGTAGGGAAATGCTCTCTCTCTCTCTAATCCGACGTGTCCATGTCACTTTATGCATATAAGTTGTTGGTTTTAATGGCTTCCAACAGATTTCATCAAACCAGAATCTGTACCATAAGTCAAACCGATAATGGAAAAATCGAGTCCTGTATTTACGTATGTATGGTGTTGGTTATAATAGGTTCAACAGCAATTGGTCTTTAAACCAAAATCCCCGCCATACGTCAAACGTGAAAAAAAAGAAAAAAATCAGATTTTTTTCATGTTTTCATTCCTGTATGGATGTTTTTAAATTTAGTGGCTAACAACAGGCAAAGGGCATTAACCCAGAGCGCACGTCATGCGTGAGTTCAAAGACTACAAAAATCATTTTGTATTCGACTGTATCAAGACCGTGTCACGCAGAATAACACGCTGGACACGAGACGGATTTTGGGGTCGGGAAGCTCACTATGTGCGTGTTCACACCGGATAGCACACAGGACACGTGTTTCGAGACACGCTTTCAGTAACGTTCCATCAGTCAAGATGGAAAGTTGTGCACAGTGGTCTTATGATAAAAAAGAAGGAGGAGGAAGAGGGGATAAATTTTACTGCTTACACTGGGAATATGTACGAAAAAGAGGAAAAGGATACATGACACAATGTAAAAAGACCACAATATGGCAGTCACCATCATCCTATGCGGGAGCTGTCCGCTGATGAGGACAAATTTAGACAATATTTCAGATTGTCCAACGATGGATTCAAAGAAGTTCTGCTGCTACTGGTAAAGGATATCATGAAGAATGTTACAGACTACAGGCACTCCACATCCCCTTCAGGAAAGGATGGCCATTTGCTTAAGGTAATTTATACCGAAAAATACTTGTACGTAAACTTTATTAATATCAGCCGACGTTTAACCTGTGATGTTTGCGGAGATGTGGGTCTCATATCATGGAAGCATGGATGCCTCATCACTTCTTGAAATGAGTTGCGTCATGTTGTTCCATGTGCACTGATAAAGATAAAGGGTAATAAGTCATGAAATGGCCTTGTAGCGTAGGCCACCACCTCGCTGAACTGTGTCCAAGACCGACTGAAAACGCTCCAGTGAGCATACGTGACGATGCCACGACGATAAAAAATCGCGGGGGAGGCGATCTGAAGCCACAGGTCGTGGTTGTCTTTCACGTGGGAGATGCGGGGTCGCGTCCGGTGGAACAGCCTCATCGAAAAACAACAACAGCAATTCAGAGACACGTGGCTCAACATTGTAGTGTCCATCAACACGTGTGTCCGGTGCGAAACGGCCTTTGGGAAGAACTTTGTAGTGACAATCTTCGCTGCACACGTTAAGTATAGGTCATTCGAAATACTCTCTGGGAATATGAGGACTCAAAAGAAAGGCACAGAAACAAAATTAACACAACACTGTAGTAATATGAATTGAAGAAGGCTGTGCAGCCACCGCAGCAGATGCCTCTGCAAGGAGCGAGGTGAAACAGTACTCCCGTGGAGCTATTGTACGAATGTTTACTAATAATGAGTCCCATAGCACTACTGCTGGTACGGGAGCAGGGAGTGAGAGAAAGCAGTAGCCCCATGAAGCAACTGCAGCAGGACTGGATAATGTTCGATCCCATGGAGCTCCTGCAATAGCAGTATTACTGGGTCCTGTGGAGCTACTGCAGGAGTGAGTGGCGATACTGGGCTCCGTAGAGTTAATAGAGGAGCAGTGATGCTGGGTCCCGTGGAGCTACTGCAGGATGAGTGGCAATGCTGAGGGTCCTGTCAGTGGTTGCAGATGTTCTAAATGAAATGATAGCTAAAGTGCGCCCTCCGTGATAAGTTTTTGGATTTAATAGCCAGTTACCCAAGGGAGGTCGTTACGCCAATAATCCTTGTTGCTTTTTGACAGAAGTTTTTACATATAAAGCTAAGTAATTCACAGTTATTCAATGGCTAAGTCAAAAGTAGTATTGAAACTGTATTTTCGTGTATAATTAGGTTAGTAAGGATAAATGAAAATAAAAAAAGCTGTGCAATAACCGAGAGATTTAGGAAATGATCGTACAGGAGAGAGAGAGAGAGAGAGAGAGAGAGAGAGAGATCGGGTATGGGGTGTTTATTGTTTACATCAGGGAGCTAGATGCCCCAGACCTGTATAGTTTTGCTTTGTCTTAAGGCAAAGTGTAGCACTTTCCATCCTACTTTTCCCTTGCCAAGGATACGGTAAAGTCACTGAACAGCAGCAATGCTGTAGAGAACATTTAAAAGGGCAGGGGCTCATGAGAGATAAGTGCACTTTAGAAAAAATATATGACAAAAGATTCATTCTGGGCACAGCGGCTGGGGATTGACATGCAGCCTCTACTACAACCCTCCTTAGCTCACTGTGCACAACACTGGGAAGCGAAAATGGTGGATGGGACTATTGGTGGATGACCTTTACAGGAGGCAATGGCAGATTGCTTGTGTCTCGGTTGGCTGGGCTGTGCCCTAGTTTGCTGGGCATGTGTTGAAGACGGCACTGGATAACTAGTTGACTCTTCAACCCTTGTGTAGCTGGATACAGATAGTTACATACATGCTGTTGTAAGGGTTATTTGACTCCGCTTGCTTGAGGTTATACTTCTAAGAAAGGGTCACCTTAGGCGAGGCTGTATCTTCTTCAGTTAACAAAAAAAAAGTAGTCTCATCAAAGGACTTACTTCAGAGGAGTCCATCATGTTGCTGCCACTTTGTGTAGCCCAGTCTTGGAGCTGCGAGAGCCCCTGGATGAGGGTTACAGCTCCAGTACCCCTTTCACAATGGGGTCCTGGCATTGTATGATAAAGAATGTTTGTCAGATTCTCAGCAGTTTATCAGTAAGTGCCCATACCCAGGGTGGGAAGAAGGCCAGACACTAGTGTGTTAAGACAGGGGCCTGAGGTAGGAGCCAGTGACCCTGAACTTATTAAGAAGTGTTTATTTTCATAATATAGAGTTCAAAACCCCAATGATGTTTCATGTTTCCTACTGGACATGTTTACCTAAGTTTTCCTCCACATTCAACAGCTTAACATAAAGACAGTACAGGTATAGAAGCAACCCACCTACCTTTATTTCACTATGTTATCTTTCTGTCATCCTTCTCTTATATTCCTTCTTGAATTCTTTCTGATTCATCTTCTTGCTTGTCCACACTTTTACCTCTCCATTCTTCCTTACATTATTCCTCTACTTCTCCCTGATCCTCACCTTCACAAGAACTGGAAAATGGTCAGAATCTCTAAAGAGTTCTCTCACAACTCTAGCATCTAGCACAACCTTCCTCAACCTTTCATCCACTGCCAAGCATACTCTGATGTGTCTGCAAAACTTCATATTATGCTTTCTTTTTTATCTTTGTCAAAGATTGATGATAAGAATACCATAGAGGCTAACACTGTTCCTTGAGACACGATTAAATGTTGTCCTCCTTGGACACATTTCCATGTGCTATTACTTTATTTTTTTGTTTGTTTTGAAGTTAACAGTTTTACTTCTAATTGTTTTGTTAAGCCAGGTTTCTGTTAGATTTATATGTATTATTTCATTTTCCTTAGTACATTCATTAATATTTTATATTCTCAAATTGGAATTTTCAGTGATAAGAACTTGTCTAGAACTAACCTATAGGATCTAGCATGCTTAACATGGACTGTGCTGGATTACTGATATGCAGGTATGTGATTTTCCAAACACACACTTTTAAAGTCATGTTCTGTGGTATACTTCAGACTTTTAGACTGTAAAGAAGTAGTATTCTATCATACATTTTCACTGTGTTCCACGTGAGCGAGGTAACGTCTGGAACCGATGACTGAGCCTTAGAGGATGAAAGAATCTTATTTGGCTCTCTCATCTGTTCCTTCTTTCTCTGTTCCTGCATTTGGAAAGTAATACATGAGGGGAAGATTCCCAGCCCCTCTTGTCCCTCTTAGTAACACCGTTCAGTTTATTGTGCAGGTGCCTGGGGCACATTGTACTGGAGGCTGCCATAAAAATTGTAGTGTTCTTTCATTCCTAAGCTTAACCCAGGGAGTGATGCAGGGCTGCTGCCTTTATCATCTAACTCCAGCCTTATAAATTTGTTATCTAGTGTATTCTAAATGATTGATAACGCTATATCGCTTAAAGAAAATGAAAAACTTAATCATGAATCCAAATATCTCAACCAAAATTTCATTGGTGCTGAGTCCAGCAAATTTGTCAACAGAAAATGACTCAAAAAATTAAAAATGAAAAGTGCTCCTGTGCACTAGCAAGGGTTTTACATGGCAAGCACCTCCACATCCCATCTGCAGTATGATTTTGCTTATGGGCACATCCTTTACCTGCCTAAATTTTTCAAATTCTCTTAGGATATTTTTTCTGCAATTTCCCAATCAGTGGAAAGTTGTTTGCCACAGACCTTCCACTGATGAATATTGTGTCTCCTCTTTAAATGCTGTAGCCAGTCTTGACTGTTTTCACACACTGTGGTAATTCTCATTTTTCACAATCTTGGTTGGCTTTTCTCACTAGCATTGATTTGGAAATAGGAAGACCCTCGCTATGCCTTTGGCAAAACAACTCATACAGCACTTTATTGTGATCTACAGGCTTTACACAGTGCAGTGTTTTATGCTCTCCAATTCCTTTCGTTAATGTGCTTTTGCTGTAAAATTTCAACTGTAGATCATAGCTCCTTTTCATGTCATTGATGGTGGAAGAACCAATGTCATAAACTGTGCACAAGCCTTACAGTCACTCCCTTGTCAGTTTTCTTCAGTACAGTATTTCCATATTTCCCAATATTGTAAGATACTTGCTAACATTTTAATGCAATTGCTACCTTTGGTGAATCATTAGCAATAGATTTTCTTTTAGAAGTAATTACTGTGAAAAAGCAAAATTACCTCACAATTGGTGCACCACAGCATGTTTACCAACTGATGCATCCACAAGCACCAATGGCTGGAATTAGAATACTCCAACTTACCACTTCTTTGATATGATTCTTGATTACTGATTTTCTAGGCTCCTGGTTATACTAAAACTGCCATAAAATATGCTAGATAGCTGATGTTTCCAGACAACTAACTGCTGGATTCTTTGGTTTACACCAGTGTATTCTGTTGTATGTTTGCCTCTTTGTATCTTTTTCTTGGCTAGTATTTTTGATTTTATATCTTTTATGTGATTGGAACTTTCATAGGTGCTGGTGGTTTTGCAGTCCCTAATTCGGTGGCTATCTTCACTCAGATTTTTTTTGTCAAGATTACTCTTGATTTATTGTGATTATGTTATTATCATATCTTGTCCAGGTTGGGTGTTGAAAGTACAGACCTACCCATGAGTACTTACAAAGAAATTTTTCATTGGGTAGGGCTTACATGTGGTGCTAGGGAGAGGGAGTCCCTTACGTACTTATTTACAGTTATTTATGACAAGATTTTTCCCAAAGGTAGGGGTAGCATGTACAAGGAATGAGTCATGTAAGTACATCTTGTCAGGTGTTATGTATGACAAGGAGAGAATGTGTATTTGTGGACTGAAAACTACATGCCCATGTGTGGGTGAAGCAGAAAGAAGACTACTACGTGGGCTGGGGTAGTGACACGTGACAGTCATTAAAGTGCTGGCTCACTGCACAGCTGTTACTAACCCTCCCAATACTCAGGCTATGTTGAGCGTCATTATCATGAAGAGTATTGAGGCCAATACTGTTCCTTGAGAATTCCTGATAAAACATCTTTTCTTGATTAGTCTCATTTGCTGCTACCTTGAATTTTCTGATGATAGAAACTTTTAATCCACTTTCATAATTTTCCTCATGATCTGTTTGCTACTTTTTCCAAGAAGATCTTGTAGTTTACCTTATATTAAATGCCTCAGCAGAGTCAGGAAAGAGTATCCAGTCTCTTTTCATGCATTTTTACTATAATTATGTTTTTTTAGTGCAATAACAGGTATGTTTGCCTGCTTTTGTTAGGTACAAATCTGTGCTGACCTTCATTTAATAGGTTGTTATTAAGTAAGTGTCTGCTTACATGTTTCTTGATCACTTTTCCAAAGACTGGTCCCTCTGCTGAGTTATCTTTTAGTTCATCTAATGCTGCTATTATATCATTCGTATTTACTTCAGCATTTGTGTCGGTGTTCTTGCGAAGCCGATTAATTTTCTCACTTTCTATATTTTCTTTGATCGATATTTTGCACTGATTTATGCTGGCCAACTAGCATCATACATGTTCTTTTTAAGCTCTTTCGTTGTGTATTTCTCGTACCTTAAATGGTCCACTTTCATTTTTTATTTTAGATAAGTCCACATATGAGAATAATAGTTTTGACTTCTTTTACATGTTACTGATTTTTCTTGATATGTTCTTTGTTCAATATGATTCCATTATTTCCCTGTCAACACTTTTTATTTATTTTATTTAAGCTCTTAGAGTCTTTCTTTACTAATTTTTATTTTATTTCCATTTTTGTTTATACAAATTTTTCCTTCTCTCAGTATCTTCATCCAGTACATTCATTTGACTGGTACTGAGGCCTGGTATTGGTATATTTCTTGTCTTTTTATAGAGTACTGTTGTATCAGAATTATTAGTTTATTTTTTTCAGTAATAGTTTAGAACACTTAGAATTGTGTGATCTTTATTTTTTGTCACTTTTTCTACCATTTTCAGAGAAGGTGATAGAAACTTCTTCAGTATTATCATATGATGTCTTTCCTTAATGATGGTCTTGAGGGTTCCCTCAAAATTTTTGGCAGCACTGACATCAGCAGAAGTAACCTCATCAGTCTATCTTGATGTTGCTGTAATTGTAGCATTTCCTAAAATTCGTGAACCAAACAGGTCTTCCTTGAAAAGTCTTTGCTGCTCCTTCTTCTGCTGCCAAGTCATCATATATACTCTGAGACTTTGGAAGTATCACAAGCATGCTGACAGAAACTTTTCGTGAGTTTAGTGTTTTATCCTTGTGCATAACATTCGTTCCATAATCTCCATAATCAAGCTTCAGGAATAGGTTTTAGACGCAATGATTAATGTTCAACTCTTGACACTCTCCTACATCTCTGCACTATCACAAATAGTCTGTAAAGAAGATTTACTACGTCCAAGGGCACGCTTACTATCAGCTGTTCATTCACCTCTCTCACAATGAGTGAGCTCATCCATCTTATCCTTAGTGGTGATGGCCTATCGCTTCTTGGCACCACTGGTAGCAGAACTTAAAAGACGCTTTAGTGGCATGATGCAAGTGGCAAAACACGTGCAATACAGAGAATACTGCAGCTCAAAATACTGTAGCACTACGTGACTATAGGCTGGATCCACGCCACGTATACGCACGCTTCTCACATGGTGCTGACAACACCACACCACCGCGCTGCCAGCCCAATGATGATCGCGTTATTCCAAACTGAAGCCTGCGTAAATGGACCATGTATGTTATTCTAAAAATGGCGTAAATAAATTACTCGTAAATCGAGATACCTGTATTTTCTCTATAATACACAGAAATTTTTTCATTGTTGTCTTCTAATTGGTTGATATGCTTGATGGAGTGATGGGAGGGGGAGAGCCTTAGGTTTCAGTATCCTCTTTCCATCTACCTGGATTAGGAGTATAGGTTACTTATTACTGTCCTCAGCAGATAACCCCCATCATAAATCATCAGGTCCCCTCTTACATGTCTTTTCTGCATACTTCCAGAATGATATCTGTCCATGCAAACTTACTACCCAGCATTTGTGTCTTAGGCTCAACCTGTCTGGTCTCTGAAAATGTTTCAAAACTATCTTCTGAGCTCGACCCTAAATCTAAGATACTACAGGTGGACCTTGAAATGTGTTTGGGCTGCATTCTTGAAAACCTGAATGTAAAGTAAAAACTGATAATATCAGTAAAGATAAACATTTTCCCATAGTTTAATTATGAAACCTAAGATGCTTTCCCAAGAAAAGATTTTCTGCTCCAAAACCAACAAATATAATGCATTTCAACGCAACAAAGTTATTTTCATAGATATCAAGACTAATAACAAGCTAGGTAATCAAAACTAATAACTAATAACTATTTTCATAGATATCAAGACTAATAACAAGCTAAGTAATTAAAAACTAACTTACTAACCAGAAACTGTGATGCATGTCACATGTGGTGATGCTTTGTCAAGGTGCTGAGGAGGGGTGAAAGGGCAGCAGGAATATCTGCCTCCTCCTTTGGATCATAATCATCATCTTCCTGAGGTGGTTTACTGTTGAGCTTGTTTTCACTTCTCAAAGTGCAGTTCCTTGTAGCATGTGATCACACCATCCATCAGTCTTGACTCTTCCAGGTTGCATTCATGACTGGGGTCAGTGTGTGATTTGATTTCAATAGCATTCTTAACATACCAGAAAACAAACAACTGCTCTGTAGTCAGCTGACAAGGGGTAAGTGGAGCTTCCACACTCTCCTTCTCCTCCTCTCCTGCAGCATGCTACTGTGACAGCATTTTTAGTTCTTGACTGGTTAGGTCTTTACCATTTGAGTCTAGCAACTCAACAATGTCGTCTCCTTTGACCTACTTGAAGCTAATGTCATGAGCCAGGGTAACAGCATGTTCCTGAATGGGGTGCAGACTGTCACTTGCAGAAAAATCTCAAATCTGTGGACATACTCTGACCAAATTTTCTTCCTCACGCAATTCATAGTCGTCCATTTAATTCCTTCTCAGGAAGTTGAAATGTTCTAACAACATTCCTTATATTAAATAAGCAATAGTATTCCTGAACTGTTTGTTTACCCTTCACCCTTCACCTGCTTTTATCAGATGGCAAACAGTTTTGAGACAGTCAGCTTTGAATGGGGCAATTACTCCTTAATCCATAGACTGGAGGAAGGCATTAGTGTTCTTGGGTACATAATTCACTCTCACATGTGAGCACAGATTACATAAATTCACTGGGTGAACTGAATCATTATCTAGGATCAATTATGTATCCCTTTTTTATTGAGGTTCTTGCTGTGAGAGTATTCCTTGAAGTCAGGGCAACTGTCATCCAAGAACCATTTCTGAAAAATAATACTGTTCCTGTATTCTTGTTCAAATGTCATTGCACTGACAGACTTGCCTCAGCAAAGCCCTTCATAGCCCTAAGATTCTGGGTGCACACTGTTCTGGGCCTCAACTTGGAAACTTCAACAACACTTACATTCAGTAGGTGCATCAAATAATCTTTGGCCCCATTAAAACCTGGCACAAACTTTTCTTACAGGTATGTGCCTTTAAAACTGGCTAATCACATCCACATTAAATATTTGCTGGTGTGAGTAGCTGCCAGCTTCTGTGATCTTTAAACCCTTAACGCCTTCAGATGGATATTCACGTGAGTTTAGCGATGCCTCAGGACATATTTACACATCAAGATTAGTGCCTGAATTCCAAGTCTGTGCACCATGCTTGGGTGGTGGCTGAGGTGACGGTGCATGATGATAATTTCTCCCCACAGTCAGTCATCCTCCAAGCATGCCAATAATAGCATATTTTCGTGACTTTTCTTCTAAGCAAATTGGGCAGATTTTAGCTACCTTGAGAGGACCAGGAAGATGATCCTGAATTATCTGACGAAGATGATCTGTCTTTGGTTCATGTGAAGAGTGATTTTAAGATGGCTGACTTTTTCAGCTTCAAAAAGCTGACAAAGATGAGAGAGATGGTTTTCTTGCAAAAGTGGAGGCAGTCTTGCCAGAGCTTGCCTGACCTTCACAACACTGCATCTGACTGGTGCAGGTGGTAATTTTAAAATCTTTTTTAGTTTTCTCATGAAAAAATTATCAATAAATGACATTGATTACAGCGAGAAAATTTTATTATGTAAGATAAAACATAATAAGAATCAGTAATGAATATTTCAGTGTAGGTAAAATACATGATAAAACATGTGCAGCGGTAACTCGCTCAACACTCAGACCTTACTCTCGGACATTATTACAGTGAAAATAGTGGAAAAAACATACTTCTGAAGTGGGTTTTTTTTCAGTTATATGAATGTACTTGAAATTGTAAGGTTAATTAAATTTTTCAAACAACTTGGAAGACATGAATTTTGAGGGCTGGAAAGGATAACTTAGTGGAAAGTTATGGGGTGCATTCTACAGGATATTCGTTTGCATCAAAAGTGTCAGCACCTGCAGCTTCCCCAGTTATCTTGATGAGCGGCCCATGTCGTTTCTTGAACCTCTCAAATCACCCCCAGCTAGTACTAAAAGTTCCACCCACAAAAGCTTTTACCTCATTTACTTCTCATAACCTCAAACAATGATCTTGCCTTCCCTTGATTTATTAGAGTGTTGAGCAGCATATGATGCTGGTTCTGATCCTCAATTCACACATCTGGCATACATTCCTTGGTCTCCATTAAATCACTCCTATTGCTAAATAACTTGGTTTCATCTGAAGATGTAACACACTTCA